>JAQIWG010007039.1:0-12703 GCA_034695025.1 Chamaedrilus cognettii
TGGAGTAATGGAGTAATGGAGTAATGGAGTAATGGAGTAATGGAGTAATGGAGTAATGGAGTAATGGAGTAATGGAGTAATGGAGCACGGTTCTCACACTTAGCTGAATCAGAGGCAACGAGAGCGCTTTGGAAGAAGTGATGAGGCCAAATGCTTAAAGTAAAGGCCTAAGACATACAACGTCATGTACAATATATCAGTGCAGAGTTTGACGGCTTCAGCACAGTGTTATTTGAAGTATTATAATGCAGCGCATTCGGCGTCGATTTCTAAGGTGTCACAAAATTTATTAGAGCAAAATTTTGAAAAAGCATATCGAATTCAAATCCTTTAAATGTTTGATAATTACACACGGTACAGGACTGTAGTTGAGGCTGGCTTTCGGGAAGGTGCATGTACATGCATACGATAAAATCAAATCATGATTTATGCGCAAACTGAGAATGTCTACATTGAATTTGTTTGCCGACAAAGTATTGCTGGCAACAATCAAGACTGCATAGCCGGCCGAGGGAGGAGAGAGAAGGGGGCGGGGGGGGGGGAGAGGTGTATTCTTCGATGATTCAGCTCTGCATGTCGAGCGAAAGGCCTACCGCGCGAGGGAAGGCTCTTATCTGACAACAATATTGATTTGACACCCGTCGCTTGTCCAGCGATCGGGGCGAGGGACGAATAATTGTTCGATAAGGGTCGACGGACTCCCATTCAGTTCCAGGATTTATTTTCCAAGCCGCAAACGCCGGGGTATTACTACAGCTTAGTTTATTATAGGGCTAGCGATGGATCTGTTGAACTATTACCATTAGAGAACACGACGAAGTGTTATCAAACAACGGTCGCGTTACGCCAGGAGTTAGTCAGGAGGCGAGTCTCCGGGAATGCGCTAAAGATCCGTAAGATAAAAAAATATATAATACCAAAAATGAAAGAAAAAAAAAATAAAGGTACCGGGCCAAAACAATACGGAGTTAGCCTATCGGCGCACGCCGTATAAAGGGGGGAGAGGTCTGTGCGAGGCCCTCCGCACAGACTGGACTGTAAAAGTCTGTGTTACTACTCCCGGTCCTTAAACTTGCAAAAACCACGCGCTGCGAAAACGATAGTCGAGATCATCTGCGACTATCGTTTGGCAGTTCATGAATTCACACATACATGTAATTATCTTTGTCTTGCGCATGCTCACAAGCGCGATATCTATGCTAATAACAATAAATAAATAATATCCAAGCCGATTTACTACAGCGCCATTGCAAGTCCAGGGACTAATCTAGGGTGCTTTACAATCCAAAATACACACGACAAGCAATGAAACAGCAAATTCACTACACAGCAGTGAATTAGCCTTAGTGAGAAAGCGCAGATTTTGGTTTTCCACTTTCTCCACATGTTCAAATGAAGCGGAGTCACAATAACTAGGCAAGCAATTGCTAACAAGCGTTAATGTTTCAAAATTTGCGCCTGTTCACTCAAACCGGTAAAACTATTGCCGTACTAACAATCGTATTGTCGTACTGAAAACTAACAATTCTCCAAAGAAATAATTCAAACTCTTCAAAACAAGAGAAAAGCATCGGCTTCTACAAGAAAGTCTTAGCGGCCACGGCAGCCTCTTGATGCATCTGATGCTCCACGGTGTCGTTCGAGTAATACCCCTCCGCCTCCTCCTTTAGCCCCTCGCCTCCCTGCCTCCGCTCCGCTGGATCGCTGCTGGTCCCCGGCAGCACTCTGTCGGCCGGGGTCGAGTAGTATGGTATCGCGGCTTCCCCTGACTCGAAGGACTTTCTGTACGTCGTTGAACTCAGGCGAGCGGCCTGTGCGCGGTACTTCAGCATGAAAACAACAGCCACCAACACAGCGGCTAAAAATAGCACGCTGAGTATAGCCAGCCATATGATGAGACCTAGGATGATGTTTGGGCTGGACAACAGGCCTAAATCAGCAGTGGATGAGTCAGATTTATCTGCAGAATCTAGATATATTGTTGGTTCTCCGTTTTCTCCTTTGGGACCCTGAAGACCCGTTGCTCCAGGTATTCCATCAGGACCTGGCAATCCTGTCGCTCCTGTAGCTCCAGTATTTCCCTGCGCGCCAGGACTCCAGATGGAATTATTGGTATCATCCGCAGACGTATTTTCAGCAGCTGCCATACCTTTATCGTTTCCATTGAGCACCGCAGGCTCTCGAACCCCAACAACTTGCGAGATAGCCGCCTCATTTAGCAATAAATTCTCATCACCAGGAATGACCACGTCCAAGGGACAATCCACTAAATCACTCGAATCATCATCCTGCGCTTCATAGACAGTAACGTTTGCATCCACGCTGCTCTGCACATAGGCCGCCATCGAAATATCGTAGGGGAAGCTGAGAGAATCGAACACGGCTGGTTGTCCGACAAGGTTCGGCCGGGTTGAGTCGGAGAGGAGGTCGAGTAGGGCGCGGCGGGAGGCGTCGAAGGAGTAGCATATCCCCCCAGGGGACTGCTCGTAGTAGACGGCTAGTCGGTCCCCTCGTCGCACACGCACACATCTGCCCGGCGGCTGACTTGAGAGGTAGAACTGAAAGTTAAGCAGATGTATCGCGCGAGCAGTTGATCACATTTATCGGACGCATTACTCGTTCATTAACTACAGCAGGGCATAATGCGCAATTGATGACGATTATGCAACTGCAGATCTTAAATTTGGCACTACCGTACAGGAGGTTTTTGTAGAAAATGTGTCTTTTAGAGATAATTATGAACTTCGAAACGTCCCATATTTTGTGCTAATCTGTGATCTTTTTCATAACAATTAGTTCAGTGCCTTGAAGAGCGCTGCAAGCAACACGAACGAATTGAAGATACAGAAACTGAAGCTTGTCTGTGGTGCATGCTGTAGCCTAACGAGCAGCATGGTAGCAAATTGTTCGTAGAACAGGAACTCAACATATTGACTGTGTCTCTTGCAATCACAGGTATAGTACTCACGTCCTCTCTGCCGCTGGTCATAGACGGAGTGAATCTCGCCTCCTCCATCAGCCTGTATGTGTGCCTCGCTGTCTCCTGGAAAAAATCTCCATCCATTCCATTCCTCGCGTCGGTAAAGTTTTCCGGGTTCCGACCGACGCCTACCAGTCTCCAGACCTGGAAACGAACCGGGCTCTGCGCCGCGATGTACGCTGAGATGGCGAATAGAACTCCGTCGGGGAACGTGACGTCGTTGAGAAGGAAGGTTTTACCGGTGACGTCATGAGCGACGGCGGAGCACGGCTGGATGACATGACCGACTCGCACAACGACATCTAGCGAAACGAAATAAGTAGAATCGGGGTACAATTTACACTATGCATTAAGTAATACTATTCGGCAGTCGGCAGTAATACATCAATACAGTAATGAAGCAGTACAATCATTGTATACATTGAAATGGTTTTTTGCGTCCACTTTCTATCCATCTATCTACGTCGCTGATTGTAGTAACCTTTAAGTCTATTAGATAACAAAATAAATGCTTCTTAAAATATAATAGCTTATAGCCTAAGCTTACTCATTGTGCTTGTCACAGAAAGAGTAGGCTAGACCCAGCAAAAATCCTGCTTTTCATACACTGTACGCAATTTCATTCTCAAGTCAATTGACGCTTAAATATGTGCAATGTAGTGCGAGAACAACAGATGGACGTCGCAGTTATTTAACAAATGTACTTTTAAGAAGACTATGAGCCTATTATGTCTTAAAAACTAGCATTTATCAATAGGCTATTATTATTTCATGCCAAACTCACCGCTGTGGTTGCTGGTTTCTGCATGAATGACAAAGGGAAAACACGAATAGAGCCCGACTAAACGTACAGCGAAGACAATGTCAATGCTCATTGTCGTAAAGCTCTGGTTCAGGCCTGCAGTTTAGTAAAGTCAATGATAGCTTCGTATTTCACAGGTCTGATCAAACTACGACATTCATATTCCAGCAGCGATAATTATTTACATTTTCGAAGCTGATGTTATCGGCTTTCGTAAGAAACTTTTAACGTACATTGTATATCTGATGTCTCTGAGCGATTCCGATGGCGATATCTGCCCTTAAAAATGTAAGGGAAGCGAACGAAGATGTTAAAAATAAAATTCGTCGCTTCGACTAAGACTGAGCACGCAGAATAGTTTGAGAGGCATGTTTAATATTTACAAACAACATTATTTAGGCCTATGCCTACTTCACGTAAGTGAATAAATGTTAAAATATTTGGAAAATGAAAGTATGGCCATGACTTGAACGCAAGTTGTTGTTTAACGATTTTTTCTATAATTAATTTAATTTATTTTCTGTATATAGTCTTTTTCTCTTGTTTGTCCGTATTTCGCTGTGAACTGTGCTTGCGTATGTATCTATCATTTATTTGATGAATTAAACACTGGATAAGGCATAAAAATAAACCTGCTTCAAAATACGCTTCTACAAGATACATGCCCAATGGCATGCACAAATAATAAAAGTTGTTAAATAATAAAGCAGTGTGCCAGGGTTAAACATTAACTTAACGAAAAAATTTTTGGTCTTGTAATTGATCAGTAAGTAAATAAATCATCCATTTCTGCGTTCTAGGCCTACTTTATGTTAAAAATGTCTACGATGCTACTGTCTCGCTTGGTATAATATCGCAAAACTATTGTTATTGGTGGTCGAAATGTGTGCATCAACCCCCATCGACATCATCAATGTTAAGTCTGTGCAGTCTAGCCAAAGAGGCTCAACTGCTGCCGACCAGGTCATGTTGTTTCCGCATATGCCAGAGGCGGAGTTTCTCTCCATTGAAAGAAGGAACCTGATCCTTTGTCTCGACTTCCTTCGAGCCTCCACGTGCATTCATCAAAAAGACGTTCAGGCTAGCTCTCTGCTGCAAGCCACTGAAGCGTGACGAGTTGCAAGAAACGCCGCTCAGTGAGCGAATATATATCAAGTGCTTGGATTTGACTTCGGGTTTGTTGAGAGATTTGGTTTCTATACGCGTTCATCAACGATGACGAGTTCGCAGAATTCACAAGACGATTGACGGTGATTGACGTGGACCAAAACCACCACACCACAGACCCCTCGCTTCCACAGCGCCTCGCTGTTGCTAACTATAGCTTCATAATAGAAGAATAATTAGGCCTATAATTAGCCTAGGCCTACTTTCTGTTAAAAAATGTCAACCAAAATCCATCGCACTCTTTTCTCGGCGAGGTTTGCTACCATCAGGAGGATCTGCTATCTAGCGAATCAATGCTTGAGTTAGCCCTTGGCCGCTTTTGGGGCTTGCTAAAAATGCATTTAGGCTCGGCGAGTGCAACATTAGGAAATCTACCTCGTGACATTGAGAGGTTTAATCAAAGAATTAGACTGTTTCTAGTCGGGAACTTAAACCCCCTTAGCTTATGCATGTATGAGCGGGCCAGGAATTTTGAGTGAGACATAAAAACTTGACCAGTTAAAAAATGAAAGTTTAATGACCGTGCGGGAGTAACGAAGACTATTACAGTCCGGCTCTGTGTAGGAGGGCCTCGACAGAACCGCTCTCCCTTCTTTAGTCGCCTTTTACGACTCGCTCGGGGAGCTCTGGGCTACAAGTCAATTTTTTGTTCCCTGATTTGGTCGGGTGTGACTTAGGGCGTGCGGAGAGTAGCCAATTTGTGGGGGCCATAGAGCAAATCCTGGAGTCGGAAATAGTGTGGTTTTGAAATGTGAAATCAGGGCGTGGGGTTTTGAAATATGATATCGGTGCAGTTAGCACATTATAGATTTCAATAAAAAAAAGTTAATTGCAGTAATATTAGCTTCTTTCTTAAGAGCTCTAGCTTTGTCAAAATGCATTCTGTCGTGATGACTGCAAGAGCCTCAGAAAGTTTCCGCATTATATTTTAAAGGTAAAAAACACTACCAGCACACACAGCATTTGCGGGCTTTGAATTCTTTCAATGGAGTGAAACACAAACAAGTCGGATTTCAATATTGCGAACTCCCATTGGTCCTCCACGTTCAGGCACTATCCAGATTGTATTGTACTGCTGCAGGTAGTGAAACAAGGAATTGATTTGTAGCCCAGAGCTCTCAGAGCGAGTCGTAAAAGGCGACTAAAGAAGGGGGAGCGGTTCTGTAGCGGCCCTCTTACACAGAACAAGACTAGCCATTGTTACTGCACACGGTCCTTAAAATAAATAAATAAAGCCAGCCCAGATTGTATACTGGACGCATGCGTGGATTGTATCGTTGGCTGATTTCATCTCATCTCGCATATAGCATCAACGCCCGTCTGGAATAGGAATCCTAGATCGCGATACCTTTGGATTTCAGAGCGACCGTCAAGGCACGTTGGCGCGCTTGACTGGTCGCTTAGATTTCGGTCTCGAGTCTGCAGGGTTCAAGTTAATGCAGTCGTCTGCATTTTTACGAATTGATTCGTAGTAGTGGGCTTGTATCTGGATCATCTTATTCTAGGGTATTGGTGTTCTCTGCACAGTAATGCCAAAGTTTGGGTCAATATTTGATCCAGAAAATGACTGGACGATTGCGTGCTTTATCTCTGAAAGTCACGTATATATAGATTGACCACTTTGTATTTTATGAAGAAAATACATGTAAGTCGATATAGTTTCATGCACATTTTACTTTACGATATCTTTATAAGTCAAAAGTTTATATCCGCGAATAAATTGTTGCCGATAAAATAACTTTTCAATTGTCTGCAATTGACTTTGTCGCGACGCAAGATTCTTGAAATGGAAGAATTACAAGACGATTCTTGAAGCGAATCAAATTGACTTCAACTCCCAAATGATCAGCACACTCAAACAAGTCAATCCGTCTTGTAGTCTACAACTGCGGACACACGCCTGTTAGACGCTGACTGACGAGAGAGCATGTCCGCATAATCAAAAAGGAGCTGCTGTTCAGTTCTTCAATCCAGCATTTACAAATGCCAAGGACTCACGACTCCTGTCACAGATTGCTGTTCGACCTTTAACTGCAATAGTAATCACGCGAGTCGTGCAGCCTTCATCTAATCACAAATTCAATCGCAACAATACAAAATTAATCCCTCGCCTCAGCCAACTTCCCAAACTCAAGTCAATCGAGATTGTGGCCTTGGGTTTGCACAATATAACGTCCACATACAAGAGCACGCTTTAGCCTCTCTTAATACGAGATCACAAGCTCAGTGCGCACGCGCGTGAGACTCGATTGGAACACGAACTGCCAATCGATTAAAAGAAGAGTCCGAGACTTGTAGCCGGAGCGTTGACTGCTCTAATCCCGCTGTGAGTCCTCTCAGCACGGTTCCATCGTTCCAGCAGCCGGGATGGAATATTGTCAAACCGGTCAACCTCCAACCCCCACCGGGCTCTTCTCAAAAAGTTATCAATGTACGTGTATGCAGTGGCTGTTCCTGGCATGGCCTAAAAACTGGAGGCGGGGGGAGGCTTAACGTTTGGCTCAATGTTTGGCAAGCCGGGGATTTAAAATCAAAAAAACTGCGGGCTGGGTTAACTAGGGGCACTAATGCTTTCAATAAAAAAACGGAAGGAGAGGAGTGTGACACCCTAATTCGGAAAGCTAAGCACACGCGGCCCCACTGACTCGTGTAAAAGATCCACAAGTACTTTTTACAATCAGCTAACTTGATGAGATAATTATAAGAATTATTGCGAAGTCGCTATGTACTTAGAATACTGCAAATCAGTAGTTTATCTGTCATTGGGTTTGATTTCATTGCAACCCCACGTGCTATTAACAAATCAGTTGACAAAACCTAACTCATTTTAAAATATGACGGAAATGACTTGGATAACACATCGTTATCACGTTTTGCACGCCAATACGTACGATTTTATACTTAGGTGTTTCTGTTCTTCGGCTGTGCTCGTGCAACGCTGTAGGCAGCTGGATCAACAACGGCGTATCACTTAGAATTCTGCATGATCTAGCTGACTATGTACTTTGAGAAGCTACAGAGGTACATTGTACACTGCACCACCTGCGTACATTTATGGATATATCCTATGCCTACTTCTTCTTTTTTAGACGGTCAAGCTATAACGCGCGTACATTTGGCAGTTTTCGAACAGCGTCTTTGTCAAAACACACTCTTTTGTTGAGTGGAAGAACCTATAAACTGCCTTGAGTCTGGGTTCTTCGGGTTTGGTTCCAGTTCTGGTTGCTTCATCGGACTTTGTTCGGGCTGAAATAAGCCCCGAGCCATGGAACGTAAATCCGTCCTTTTCAATCCATGCCAAGAAAGCTTTTAGTTGTAATGCAGCGTGGCGGCCATGGTGCTCTTGTCCAAAAACAGCTAGGGAGCGGATGTTTTTACTCGTTTCCATCCCCAATTCCTTTATCCAGCGTATACCCTACTGTAGGCTCTACGTGTATTCTGTAAATTATAGCTAATTACTCTTCAAGAAGATGCGTATTGTATACCACACGTAACTGTTGCGAGCAATCGTGTCACAATATTCCGGTTACAAGTATTGAAATTTATTGCCGTTAGTCATCGGTAAACGAGTCTGTCGCTAGACATTTGTAAGCATTATCTGCAATATTCAGAGAGTTGAATTCCTCCTACGTCTGTGTCACAGCCCGTGTTTGAGACTAACAGTGACTCACACTAATTACTGTCCCGTGTCTCAGCCTCTGGGAAAAGGTTTGGTCCAGTTTTTCAAGTATCATACAGTAGTCTTATGGTGAATTCATGAACGCATGTTTAATTCGAGATACAGATCGAGCTATATGACTGACCAATCAGCGTGCGTGAACCATGATTATGGAATTGTGATGGTTCAATTCCGCTGAATGGTCAATCTTTGATCCTGATCCTGATCTCGATCTCAGCTTACTGTCATGCAATCCACCGTCAGTGTCCGTATCAATAGAGCCCGAGTCCAAATGTCAGATTTCAATGTTGTGTAGTATAGACAGTACAATACTATTAAAAGGACATTTAAAGATACCGTCAAATCAAGTCAAAACCTTCAAGGGAATTAAATTGAATTTATTTTCAGTTGCAGATCATAAAAGCACACACAGCATTCAGATAGACATCACATCAACCGACTAAAAACAACGAGCTACGACTCAAATGACGCACTTAGTGGATCGTCACTCGCATAGACACAACACTCTTTGTCATAATAGATTGAAACCATTGATAAAATTGACGATACGTTACCAATCACACGTTGTGCATCAAGTTACAACATAGACAATAGAACATGCTCCAAAGTAGAATATGGCAGCAGTATGCAAAGAATATCATACTCTGCAGTATGCAGAAAGTAGCACCAAACACGTGCGCACTGCGCAGGTTCTCTCTGCATAGCAAGCAGACCAACAACTGACTAATCATTAAATGACATATGTCACACATGCATAGTATCTATAGTAACATGTGCAAATATTGTTACTATAAAATGATTCATTTAATGTGAAGTCTCGCATGTGATTTAAAAGCAGCCTTTTAGCTCTCAGAACTCAGAAATGCACAGGAAAAATGTTGTTGTTGTTGTTGTTCTTGTAGACCTATTTGCTTCTTGAGAAAATTAATTAAAATTCCGCTAACACGTTCTCTTCTACATGTAACAACAGCCTACTATTTCTACATGCATTATGACGCTACGAGTACACTCGGTACACATGTTATCGTTTCCGGTGACACCGGTGTCACACGGCAGGTTCTATACGAGTATTTGGCGAAGTTGGATTTATGCCTATCTCCGGGAACAGCGCGTTAACTGCAGGGCGACGTCAGACTGCCATCCATAATGCGTTATGCGATCATTCTGCCGCGGCGTTATGGTCGCGTGCGCTGGTCGAGTGTCGCCAGTGCGTTTAAAGCCAGATTAACACCCGCTTTATCGCCATTCAACGACCGAGTCTCGGGGTGCGTTTTGAAAAGAGGAAACCGAGGCGTCAGATCCGTGTTGTCGGTACAGCTAGTGGCGTTGCACGCTTGCTGAACACACGTGTGCAAGGAAAAACATTCAATATGAAGCCGTCTTCTGTTAAAATTCCGTTGGTCATTGCAGCCGTGCAAAATCAAATAACACCATTCTAGACGGCTGTGACTAACGCTCTTCGTGATATGCAATACAGTACAATGCTGTACATCCAGTCGAGCAAACGAGACACTCAATGCCAACACGACGCATAAAGCAAAAGCAATATAAAGTCAATGCTCATGAGTTCGCCAGAAATTATGATAAAGGTTCCTCGCGAAGCGTTATAATGTATACCACCATGTACTCGGAATTGCACTATTGTTGCATTATTTTCAACATCTATTCACCCACAAACGTCTCTTGGAATTGCAGTAGAAAATGTAGTGACAACAGTTCCCAGTGCAATAGATAAATTGACTAAACGACTACATACGATTACGTCATCTAGAGTCTCTATAACACGTCGAATCATGGACGTGCCTATACTATAGCAATTTGAATTAATTTTAAGAGAGTGAAGAATCGCTTTTAGATTTTTCCGTTCTTAAATCTTGCAGAAGCCGAAAACGGCTGATGTTGTTCTCGTTCCAGCTTGCAAGGACTTACCGATGTCCGGGCCCCAGGCGGATTGCATAAATTATAGACGGTCCGCCCGAGGGATTTGAATCGTCTGTCGGACAGCCATGTTCGATGTCCCGGGATTGCGTCTGCCTCTGACGCTAACGAATTTCTGCACGGGACGATTAGCTGTTAGGCTCCATACGTGCGCATTTGCATTCAAGGCGAGGACATGTCATGTAGGCATAGCTAAGTGGGACTCAGGGATATAGCGTATTTATGGCATAATGACCATTGTTTAACTGTATTTAAACCTACATTGACTTACCAGAAATGGTTTGCGTAACCTCAACTTACGGTGCAAAAACATATTGTGAGTTAATATTACAAAGCCTCTAGAATGTTATTGCTTATTAGGCTTGTGAGGTCAATTTTTTCGCAGAGTTTGCACGATCTTGGACAATCAACTTTTACTGATTAGGCATGGCGGCGGCGTCATACTTCGAATTTTATTGATAAATTTGATTGCAGTAGCCGATGTATTCACCGTGGCAATTACGAGTAAATTGCATTTCTTCAAGAATTGTTTTTTTTCCTTAGGACAATATAATAGGCGTCAACGTCACTGTTTCGTCGGAAAATAAAAAAATTTAATTGTCTACTTGTAGCGACACTTTTAGCCTATGCTAGGGCAAAGTCTCGATGAAAGCTGTTGTCAATACTTCATTGTTATTGGCTGTGACGTCATCAATACGGCCAAGTGCACCGTAGACGCGGCAGACACAAGTCGCAGGACTCAGAATAATTGAAGTCCGATTCTCTGCTTGTGCGCGCGCGCTCGCTCGATGTACAGACTTCAGCATGGACCCACGCAGAGTAGATCAACAACACCAAGTGTAGACCTTAAATAAGTAGTCTTAAGTAGTCAGAGTAATACTGAAACAGTGCAAGCAGCTAAATGGATAATAGTTTTCGTGTCGAATGCTTAATTAGTAGCCTCGCAGTCATCTTGAGCAAGAATATCATTGACTCCGACAGGCAATTACCGCATTTAATTGTCGAATATCGACTTGCCTGCAGACAGGGTCCAACATTGGTAAACAAATTTATATTAATATTGTACTGTTTTCAGGATTGCGAGCAGCTGATTTGAATTTCGCTGCTACTGTAGTATTCGAGACAGAGGTGATTTGCAAAACATTATGTTGGCTGGAGGCTGAGTTGACAATTATACGGTTTAGTTTGTCAAGTGGGTCTATTGGCCTACAGGCTACAGGTAAGGTATGTCTTTTTAAAGTCTTGATCAAACTTGTGGTTTTCAACATGAAGTTAAAACTTCGTGCTGAAAATGCTGCGTTATAAAACAAATTTAACAAAATATGATGCGATAACATTATCTCGGTAAGTAATAACTGAGCTGCATAATTTAAATCAAGCAAGTTTATTTCATTTAAATTCAACGACTCTAGGCACGGAGCTTACATGAAGTTGGACAGCCTAAGCCCCCCGCCCCCTAATGGAAACTCTAGCCCCCACCCCCAAATATTTGTTACTTAAAACGAAAAAATAATTCTACCCCAGATGATCGGACGATTTATTACTAAAAAGATTCGAAGATCAACTGAATATCGAATTAATCCCCCCCTCCACCCCGGGAAAATTTAGTTTAGAACCGTCACTGCTGGACTTGTGTTTCCGCCAGCACTTCTAGCGTACACCATTGGTCGAGACCTGAGCTAACGGAAACGTCAGAACTCAAGCAAGCCTTGAGCGTTTGTTGGTCCGCAGCAATCAGAATAATGATGTAGCATTGCATGCTGCTACTGAATGCCGATTGTTGGACATATTTACATGTACGTGTAATATATCTCTATTATCTATCCTAAGAGCATGTATCCTATCGAATGTCATTTTCATAAATAGCACTGGATAAATTATCATTGAATCATCATATCATTGTCATTGTATTTGATGAAGGCTGACGGGTCAGTTAAAAAAATCTGTGATAAGGGTGGAAACTGAATTTGCTCTCGTAATTCTATAGGGACGTACACCCCTATTGACGTCTCTTCTCCTCTGAGGTGCTGATGGGGGTACTATTTTCATTTTTCAGGAGGGGATGGTGTTGGTGATTTGGAGGGGATGTGTTTACCCCTTGGGGGAGACGGGGGGGGGGGGGGGGGGGGGTGTTTTA
>JAQIWG010007040.1:0-12702 GCA_034695025.1 Chamaedrilus cognettii
TCTGCACAGGAGGGAAAATTCGGATTTTTGCAGGATTTTGAGAAATTTTTAACGAAAGACAAAGGGGGAGGTCTGACTACACCCCCCTCCCCCCCTGCAACTTCTAACACCTCGATCCCCATTCCAAAATCGTGGATAAGCCCCTGATAGTCTGTCCTCTATACAGCAGATACGCGGGTAGGATAATCTATATAATAAACTGTCATTCATCAGCTTTGCACAGCTGATTTGAATACGCATAAAGAAGCTTGGACATATGGATGACTTTGTACTATAAATGATGATCAGCAGCGTCTCAATCTGCTCTATAGCAGCAATTCGCAGATCGTTTGACAGGATAACTCGTACCTCATCTCTTCATTAATGCCAGGCTGCTGTAACCGACGCAAGACTAAAAAGACTAAAAGATGGGCTAAGACTAAGCAGACTAAAGAGCTAGGACTGAAAAGCTAAAGAGCTCAGATTAAGAAGACTATAGAGCTAAGATTACAAAAAGAAATGGCTAACTCAATCTAAAGCTCGTCTTGGAGAAGAGTGCTAAGAATCGCTCCAACTTGCGCTAACAGCTACTGGCGCTGTCTGATCGACCGTATAGTTCGGTAAATATCGAGACTATAGTTTTCAATGCGAGTGCTTCAGTGAACGATCGAGTTGCAATACCCGGTTAAACTTTGTCCTACTACTGTACCGCAACAACGTCCGCCACCTCTTGCACACTGTCGTGTAAGCCATAACTTGGCGTGTACTTCGTCCCATTTGAGCGTCTCTTATAACCTTGAAGGCTCTAAATTCTGGCCAGGGGAGTCTATAGATGCAAATTGTCATATATCCTACTTCCTGGATCTCACAATTTTTTTCGCGAATGTGCTGATTTACCCTCGTGGCCTGAAATAATTATAGTCCCGTATTACGGCATATACTATAGGCTAATATTCGCAAATCGCAATTATTAATGGCGCAAATTTCAAAGTCGTGCTGTCGCCACTCCTGCGCAGTAATTACACAGTAGTGGCTATACTCTCCTCTTGAGTTTTGTGGTCCGTATAGTTTATGAATGGGATATAATACACTGTACTGCGGCAGTCAAGACGCGCGCACTGAACGTAAACGCTGCTAGGATTCCTCGGAATCCTCGCGATCTGTTATCATAACGAGCTTATATCATACTTAGAGTGCGAATAACTGCACAAATAACTGGCCACAAGTGCGGAGATCTGGTGCAGGTGCGAGCGCGAGTGCGAATGTCTGGGAGCCAATGAGTGCACAGCGAGCGAGAGAGTGTGAGTCTCTGGGAGCGGATTTACTAAATAGGTCGAGTTTTCACGAGAACTGGCCCGAGCTGTGTTTGGAGAGAATCCCAGAGTGCGAACGTGTGTTGGAAACTTGCGCTACCGGACCATTCAACAAGCTACAGGGCAGGGCCTATGTCGTGCTTATAAGTGACTCCATTAATCCACGGAACAGTATGATACGGTATTAGTGAATGGTTGAAGAGAGCCATCTTTGACATAGTAAATTAAGTTTTGTAGGGAAAGGGTGTTGATATGGGAAGGGGTGGAAGGCGGTAAAGGGAAGGGAAAGAAAAAAGGAAAGGTGGAAGGGAAGAATAAAGAAGAAATGGAAGAAAGGAAAAGGTGATAAAGGAAAGGTGAACCTAGGAGGCATGAGAATAATAACCACTCCCATTAGTCGAACAAGACACTTTAACCAGTGGGTGGGGGGTGTTAGGAAGTGAGATACTGGGGTTCAACCCCCCCACCCCCAACCACCTTCGGTTGGTTGGTTCGGATGCTTCGAACCCTGGAGTACTGGCAAGCGCAGTTTTGAAACTTATCCGTGATTAGCGTACATGGGAAACAAAACAAGTCTAATTATTGGTGCTCGTCGGGAGCGCACTGACTGCACACGCGTACGTGACGAGCACCTATCAACACAGCACCGCGCCTATTAGCCTAGTGGTCGGATTGTTTTCTAACGAGAGGAATGAACAGTCAGCATTCCTGACAGTTTGAGGCGTGGCGGGGGGGGGGGGGGTGGCCTGGTGGAGGGGGGGCGAGAGGGAGCAAAGACTGAATAAGAATTGAACCTCGCACCCTTTGCCCCTTGACTTTATTGCATGAAAACGCACCCCAAAATATTACTTTTCTTGCCACAAGAAGCGTTCAAATTCACAAGAAAAGTTCACATCCACAAGAAAACAAAACATCGACTAAACACATGCCAAAACCAACACAACAAAAGGTGACATCCACGAGAAAACCAAATAATCACCACAACTTTCGAACATTACCGCCTGGATATAAATTTTTCACTACTTCTGGTTGTCTTGTCGCAACAGACGCTGTGGTGTAGTGATTAAGGTTTAACAAAATCATAACTACGTTTTACGTCCACTTTTCCGTGTCAACACAACTTGGATGTTTCCCACGTGAAAATTCTGACATATTACATGCGACGTATTAGATGCACGAAAAAATTTCATGTTTTACAGTATGACATTAGGTGTAGTAATTTTTTTACAACTTTCAAATATCTCTCTGCTGCGATTGGCTGGCCAGAGTTGGGCGCGCTGGACGCAACGCTGCCCGAGCGGCCCGGTGACGTCACAGACACGAGTTCGTGCGGTGACGTCACGAGTGTGCCTGATGCGCTGCGCTACTACGCGCTATTGCAGCCCGCGGGCGTGACGTCACACTACGTCAAGTACACAGAGGCGTACGGCATTCCTGTTCTCGGTCAGTACAAAGGGTCTGCAGGCCGTAATCCTAGGTTTCTACAACCAGGGTTAAGTTTACTAGGCATAGTACACCTAAAATAAGATTTCTGGAAAATTTAACACCTATTTTGCAATGGGCAGGAGTAGCATTACACGTGAGAATCGATCATGGTGGTCTAGCCCTACGCGGTTTTTAAAGGCTGAGCAGTTGCACTGTACATATTTTAGGAGGATCATTCCTAACGCTACATGTGTTTATCAGGGTTCAACTTAACTCTGCTTATGCATGTCATTTTGGAAAAAATGACCTTTTTGGGACATTCACCATTGATAACTTTACATACTTATTACAAGGCAGCCGAAAATGTTTTAAATTTTTCCTCTCCGTGCAGAACTCGCGAGTCTGGAGCGGGGAGGTGTAAGTGGAAAGGGATTGGGAGTTTTGGGACTGACAAGAACTGTTGTAGGTGGTGATTTTGGGAGTGTAAGGACCGTGTTTATAATACTGTACTAACGAAGACTATTGCAGACCGGTTCTATGCGGAAAGCCACGCACAGACCGCTCCCCCTTCTTTAGTTTCCTATTACGACTCGCTCTGAGCTGTAAGCCAATTTTTTTTCCTGGTTGCAGAGGGTAGGCACTTTTGTAACTTTTTCTAAATGATAAGCATATTCTGATAAACGAGCGTACAAATTTTTACACATTTGTGTAAAAATGTTGTTTGTTTATATTTGTTTACACATATTGTTTTGTTTATTTCATAATTTTACAACTATTATACCCTAACCCTAATTTTATGTATTCATGCATCAGCATGGACGATTTCTAATACTACATCACGAGCAAACAAAAATGAGAATTCACTAAATATGGCGTACAGTGCACCTGATCCAGTACCTAAGCAGGATTTTAAAAATGCATACACATGAGTACTTGAGCATTATTGGAGTAACAGGAACGGTTATCCCGACAGAGTGTTAACAAAAAACTTACCAGAATGCTTGTGATGCAAATAGCAAATTCTCTCCTGAGCTAGTTTTTTTGAAATTTTTGCAAAAAATCCTGCTCAAAATGTAATCCTCCCGCGCAGATTCCATGTTTGCCGACACCGGCGGCGTGCGCCAATACGGCATATTCACTAACGCATCGCTTTTATTATTAATTTGACCGTGTATATTCACCACTATCAGGCTATATTTATAATTTGACCGTAAGCACTGCAAATAATCCTAATTATCCTTTAGGGTGGAGTGCAGTAGTGAAGTTGAAGTGAAGTTTGAGATTATCCGCTGTTGCCCGTGATACATGCCTCACGCTACTAGGGCCTATAGCCTAAACTCGACGTTAATTTCTAAACCGGTACAAGTTACAACTAGAGCGTAATTATTTATTTCTGCGATGTTAAAGTAGGCCTATTACATTATTAAGTCACAAATTGTGCACTTTAATTTAACATAAATATAATTTAAAGCACGGCGGCTTATGATTTCGCGCAACTGACGCTGATTTGAAATTATTTTGAATTTAAAAGTCGAAATCGGATGTTGTTCTCAGTGTTAGCATTATACCAAAACGGAATATCTCTAGATTCTGGGTATCTGCGCCTTGATTATTCCTAGATGACATTTTTGGATAAAATATACCCAGCTCCCATCATGAAATGCGTTATTTATGAAATATATCCCCAGATATCTGGGGATTTCGTTAGAAATTAGATCCCTAAATCCATAAATTATCTATAAATCCAGTGATATGCGTGCCATGAGGTTCTGTTCCCTAAGCTAGCGCTATTAGCCGCTGTTAATATACTTTATTTTATTTTTCTTTATATTTGTTTCTGTGTATCGGCGCCTATAGCTTAAATGCCTAATTTTTACTTTTTGCATCACCTTCGTGGGCCACTTAAAAGCTCATCACGGCCGGATTTGGCCCGCGTGCCGCCCACTGAATAGCACTGTAGTATAACTACACCTGTAGGCCTATGTAAAATTGAATTCTATTTATAACTTCACGTTGGCTTTTATAATTTCACAAATTTGTAAAATGTCACCCCTACTTAATGTACATTAGGCCTAAGACCTGAAACCCTGTTTCTCAACATATCTTAGGTAATGTTTAGACTTTAAAAATTCGAAAGGATTTTTTTTGCTAATTTGATCGTTCCTCATGATTGGTAACTCCGCACTGCCACGAGCTTTAAGTCAAATGATGTCATGGTGGTCGGCGGATGGATTTAAATTTTTCAAATCTAATTAAGTTTAAGTTTTGGATTAAGATAAGTTTAGATTAGTTTAAGATTAAGTTTAAGCTTAAAGTTAGGAAAGTTTTGAGGAACAGGGCTTGCTGGACTCCAAAATCAGCACGAATAAAACCAATGCTGACACGCTGCAGGCTCGGCCGCAGTCCCTGACGCGGCGCTGTCCCGCGCCTGCTACGTGCTTCGCTTCCTCCTCGCCGACCGACTCGACCTGCGCCGGGCATACTACCAGGCTCATGGGCGCGTCGTGATCCTAGCCAGGGGGGAGGGGCTCCGCAGCGTCCCTGAGTACGCGGCCCTGCTGGCGGGCAGCCAGGGGGTGCTGGGGGAGGGGGGCGCTGCCCCCCGGGGTTTGGGGGCGGTGCCATTGGCGCCTGTGACAACCGGGGCGGAGGAGAATGTGCTGTGTTATACGGATCATGAACCGAGGGAGATGGACGATACGCTACTCAAGTCTCTCGCTATTGGTCAGTAGTGGTAAAGTCTGTTGCGATTGTCCGTTTTAACTTTTAAGATCTCACTTTTAACTCTTACTTTTGGACAGTAAATTGTAAGATCTCTAGAATTTGGCGATCAACCCCTGCAGGTCGGGGAACAAAAAATTGACCTGCAGCCCAGCGTTCCCCAGGCGAGTCGTAAAAGGCAACTAAAGAGGGGGAGCGGTTATGCGAGCGGTAAAGCCGAGGCCTGGACACAGAACCGGACTGTAGTAGTCTTCGTTACTACACACTGTCCTTAAACTCCCGAAACACAAAACAAAACATTTGTCCATCAGTTGTAAGATCTCTCACTATTGGCTGATTGTAAGGTCTTTCAGTAGGGTATTAGTCAATTTAAGGTCTCTCAGGACTGGTCATGTGTAAGGTCTGTATCTATTGGCAAGTTGTAATATTTTTCGCTATTATTGGTTTCAAGGTCTTCCACTATTGGTCAGTTGTAAGGTCTCTCATTATTCAGTATTACAGCAACGAGGGTCGACCTACATTTTGTAGGCATACTGAACATAGCGGCCGCGAGGGTTGACCCTGGACTAAGACGAGAGCTGCAGCGCCTGTACAACCACGCTATGGCGAGCGGGTGGTGGGCCAACACTAACGCGGCGAGGGGACCAGAGTCCTACTTTGTAAGTAGGTCACCTGCGGATCTGTGGCTTCTTTTATAAGTTAGACTATACATGTACATGTAGGACTTAGCAACAATTGAAGATTTATTTCTTTAAACAAAATAGTAAAATATATTTGGTATAAGAAGCGTGTGTCAGGGTATATTGTAACGCAAACAGTTCTACACAGAATGTGCAGCTTTAAAAGTATGAAAGTTTAAAATATGAAGTTCTAGCAGGTGACCTGTGCATGCAGCTTTGAATTTCAAACTGTACTGTTCTTAATGCGAGGTAAAAAGTAGTGCGTCATTTCTGATCAAACTTTTATAACTACGCAGTTACAGATTTTGAGCTACACACCACCCGATTTATAACTGCATACTGTATATTGTTCGATTTATATCTGCACATTTTGGGTTTATATCTCGCCCGGGTTACTAGGGCGAGGGATGCGTAGTTGACCCTACCCTGGTTGCTAGGGCGAGGGATTCACAATTGAACCTCATATTTTTTGCTAGGGTGAGGGGGTGCAGAGTTTAATTAACCGTATATTTGGTTGCTAGGGCGAGGGGTGCATTGTTTAACCCTATATTTGGTTGCCAGAGCGAGGGGGTGCAGACTTTAACCCTATATTTGGTTGCCAGAGCGAGGGGGTGCAGAGTTTAACCCTATTTTTGGTTGCCAGGGCGAGGGGGTGCAGAGTTTAACCCTATTTTTGGTTGCCAGGGCGAGGGGGTGCAGAGTTTCTACAACGTGAACGCCTACTCGTTCCCTCCCAACGGGTTCCACAACGACATCAACACTCGCACCAAGTTGGGCAGCTACGACACGGCCCTGTTTGGCTTCATACGCAGGGTGTTTCCCTGCTCCAATAGCTACATCAAACGGTGCAACAGTAGAGGTAGGCATGTCTGTCTGACTGTGTCTGCTTGGATTCCCGGTCCTTTCTGTCTGTCTATCTCTAAGTCTGCGTGTGTGTGTGTGTTGTTTGCCTTTCTTGATCTTTCTTTCTATTAGTGTTGCAGTTTTTTATCATACAAATGGTAAAAAAATAAATTTTGGGTTAAAAATTATCGTACAAAAAAATAGGGTGTAAAATACATGCAGAAAATCAGAAACAGCAAGAAAGGAGGTAAAAATTACAATATTCTGCTCACTTTTTGGGTCATTCGTATCATTCATTTTCGATTTTGACAAAACTCTTTAAAATATCGTCAACTTTTTCCAATTTTTCTTCTCAAACTCAAGAAATTTGCATGTAAAAAAGAGCTTTTTGTCACTTGTCCGAAAGTGTCGTATGAAGGGCCATTGTTGCACACTGATAATTATCATACATCGTACCATTGTACAGACAGCCTAAAATCACTGAAATTATCGTACAATTATCGTACAATTATTGTACAATTGTCGTACAATTGTCATACAATTATCGTATTTTTGCACATTTGGCAACACTGCTTTATAAGTTTTCTTGTACGGTATATCAAATTTATCTATGTATTCTCAAATTTCGTAGATGTTTTAAATTTAAGATGCAAAAACAACTACCAAATATTCTCGAAGCCAAAATTAATGGCTGCATGTAGGTTCCTTTTAAAAATACCATGACAACACAGATATAAATAGAAATAGTTTCTACTTATATCTCTGATGTCACCATTAATAGCGGCAGCATTGATTTTGCTGCGTTATAGTGGAGAAGAATAACGAAAAAGGCTTTAAAATAGCACCATGCCAGACAGACTCGTCGAGGCTCGCTGCATGTCGAGGAAGGGGCTGGAGTGGATGCTTTGATAAGCAAAGTCGCAAAGTCGCAGTCGCAAAGTCACAAAGTGCATTTTAACAAAAATGTCCGACTAGGGGTTAATGTTCAACAGCACAATATCTCCTCCCCTGTTATACCCCCCACTCACCCCACGCACGCTCAGCCACCCCGCTCAGGCCCCCCCCCACACACTCCTGCTATCCTATAGCACTCGATCCCACGCCTCCCCTGCTCCCAACAAGTCCCGCCACCCCCCCCTGCACCCCTACCGTTCCCAAAGGTGGCCCCGCACAGTTTAAGAGCGCATTAATGGGACAATGGTCCGAGAAGTCAGCGTGGTCCGAGTCAGCTAATGGGCGTCCAATGGGATCCTTCCATGAGGTCACGTGTCCTATTCACGCGGTCACGTGCGCTACGGAGCGCGGCGTGCCGCTAGCGCTGTGCGCAGACAGAGATAAGGACCGCGTGAGCGACGGTCAATCAATGGCGAGGATGAAACGCTTGAATGAACTCGACGACTAGCGTAGAGATGATACGGAGTATAGAAATAGAGTATAATCGGAGCAGAGGTTACTTTGAACCTGAGGACCAGTGGCGTCGCGTGGCCTTAAAAGTAGGGTGGGCACACAATGTCTAACACTCAAATTAGGGCAGACACACTTTTCCCTCTCGGATAAAACCCGCGGCCGGGGGGGAGGGGAGTGCCTATAGGGGAGTGCCTTAGAAACAATTTCTTGTCCTAACATATTTAAGTCGCATCCACAAGAAAAAATCGCGTGCGCAAGAAAAGTTCATGAGCTGTTGTAGATGTGATTTTATTTGTGATTGTCAACTTTTCTTGTGTATGTGATGTTTTTTTGTGGCTGTGACGATATCTTGTGGATGCGATTTTTTTCTTGTAGATGCGATATTTTTCGTGGATCCAACCTGTGCTAGCAGGAAAAAGTGGAGGTAGAACGTGAATGCTGCTGATGACTAGCCCTGCTGTGTAGCCTATCGTGCCTGTCTGTGCGAGTGTTTTCTAAGCACTCTTGTTGTGTTGTTGCCAGGTAACGAAGCGTTCGTCACGGTCCCCATGGACTGCCCCCCCTCAGGCTGGTACTCCTACCGGAAGCGCCTCCTACACTTCTGATTGGCTGCCTATCTCGCCCCTCCCGCTTCCCTCGTCTCGCCCCTCCCCCTTCCTACTCCAGGCCCCTCCCCCTTCCCTCGTCAGGCCCCTCCCCCTTCCCTCGTCTCGCCCCTCCCCCTTCCCTCGTCAGGCCCCTCTCCCTCCCTCGTCAGGCCCCTCCCCCTTCCCTCGACACGCTCCGCCCCTTTCCGCTGCTTTCCCATTCCGACGCGAGTGTCGCTGCTGTGTTGTGTGTGTGCTGTGCTACTGTGTCAATCTTCTAGCTGCTCTCAGCTCTGTGCACTTGGGCAGTGACGTCACACCTCTAACGCCCAGTTGCTTGAAGGAGGGTTGAAAGTAAATCAGAGATCATTACGTCATTTGACCAATCAGTGCAGAGAGAAATAGATCTGGGATCTGTTTCAGCGAGGCCATTGGTTACTGAGATATATTGATCCACGATATTTAAATAAGATGCTCTTCATTGAGCAAGATCCAACATGAGCATGACAGAGGTGTATGGTAGCGAGTCAATTGTCAATTGGTTTCATCACTTAACAACATACTCCCTGGTGATGATGCTATGAACTTGCATACGTGTATATGACTGCTGTATCATAGTTGTGACTTCATGCTTGAATCTCTGTGTACAGTACGCTTTTCACTTCACCGACTAGTGCGTGACCTGTCGACAGCCAATCAGCGTCTAACAACGACTACATATAAAATTGTGAACAGTAAATTACTTTAGTCTTTTAATATTGAAAAGATGCATGAACAGAGAGGTGGTTGTCGGCGGGTTTTCCCCTAGGCCCCTATGACATCATTGTATGGCTAGGAGGCTGTCGAGAAGTCTGTCTCTAGACATCTATGGCGTCATTGTGGCAAGGTGGTTGTCGACGAGTCTGTCTCTAGACGTCTATGACGTCGTGCGTGGCGCTATATGTGTAATCATTTGGGGGTGCTCAGTTTTGCTTTAGTAGCGAGTGTTCTCTTCCTGTTTGAATTGTCGTAGAAATTGACGGGATTTGTAAAAATGAGTTTTGAACTGTTGCGGCAGAGGAATTGTCGGTAGAGTGAATGCGATCAAACGAAATCGACAATTAAGAAGCTAAAGACCATTGATAAACGAGATTGTGGTTGTACAAATAGCGCTAGTTCAATTTACCGGTAATAAATGTTACAATTGTATTATTTTGTTTAATGGGTTTAATTGACCCACATTTGACAAGACAATTGACCCAATGGTCCGGTCGCTTCCTATTGGTTGGCTATCGCTTCGATGTGTTCATGTCTCGTTCTCGCAAAGTCTAGTCGTGCTGTGAGACTTTAGTGCAGCTTTAACTCGTCATCAAATGTTGTGTGCTTCTATAGTTGAACGTTTCGTTTAACTGAGTGTTATATATAGCGTGGCTCTGTCTATTTGTGCTTGTGGCACCATTGACAGATGTTGACGTTTATTCTGTGGGGGCGATTGCTATCTTTTTCACTAATTTAGGGGTCAAATGAAGAAAATGACCATCATTGTTATGGGTAGAATAGAAATTATTATTTTTCTAGGGAGACAATCGCCCCCCTAATCTCCCTCGTGGTTCAATTATATACTTGGTAAGGACACAGCTCAACACAGTGGCCTGTGTTGCGCTGTCATTGCAAATATTCATTGAGAAGTCTGTTGTTTTCAACCTCTGGTTTCAATTTTACTTGGAGGCCTGAAATGGCTCTATTCTCTAACAAAATCTTTACATTTAAAAACGCAATCAATAAATTAATCCTGTTTCAAAAAAATCTAACGGCGGAGAGTGCTACAAATTTTGTGGGGGTCCATGAACCGCCAGTGGTGGTGAAATCTAGAAAATATCTTTGTTGCTGTGTTGCCAACTGATTCCCTTCCCTTCTATCATTTTGAATGGTATTTATTGTTAATTCTCTACGCCAACTCAACTATGGTCACCAGGGGCCTGTTACTCAAAACTTCTTAGGCAAATTTTAGTCTCACGAAGTTCTTAAGAAAATCTTAAGCAAATTTTAGTCTTAGTTATTTTAAACTCCGTACCGCCACGGCGCCACTCGCAATAAACTGAATGATGACGTCACGGTGGTGGGCGGATGGATTAAATTTTTTTCAGATATTTTTAGGATTAAGTTTAGGCTTAATGTTAGGGAATCTCTGAGAAACAGGCCCCAGATCTGATCAGTATTTAATTCTTGCACAGTTACATTGTAAGTTATGAAACAACTGTTGTCGTATACAAATAAACACTAGTCTTGAATGGTTTCGAGTGCTTTAACAGTAACAGTTCTTGAAGAACATCATGTCATATCACGTATCATGACAATTTGGGAACAGAGAACGGCTCTCTCATAATTAGTTTCTTCTCACAACATCCCCGGGAAGCTCTGGGTTGCAGACCAATTCAATCCTTCCCCGTCTCGCAAGAAGTACAAATTTTCAAGCCCATGTTTGTTCTGGAAGGGGGGGGGGGAGATGCAATGATATACACTGTCAGTGTCCGGAGGGGGGTCAATCCTACAAGGGGTGTTGAACCCTAGTGACTCTCCGCTGACCCCCACTGACCCGCCGTTGACCTCGGGTGACCCTCCGCTGACTACTGGGGGTGGGGTGCGATTGGCGACACTTCTCGAGTGAAATCTTGCACTGTGGCGTGCATACGAGCGTTCCGGTCGTACTGTATACCAACAGAACAGTAGCAGTATGTAAGTACACGTGCTAGCGGGTACACTGTAAAACCATAAATTTTAGCTGCCTGTAATTTTCGCGTTTTGGCCCCTTTAAAAATTTGATGCACTTAATTTTCGAGTTCTTGAGAATTGTCTATTGTCAATAGTCTATTTCCCGCACCTACGATTCAAGCAAACGATGTTTTTTCCATCTCCGTTTTGCATGACATATTCTTGGTGCGTTAAAAGTGCAATATACATACATACATACATACAATAGCTTCCGCAGCATTTTTTTTGCACGTGGGATTTCGCGCATCTTGTCAAATCGTGAAATTAGCCAAAATGACATGCAAGCGAAAATTTAATATCTTACACTACCAGTGGCGTCGCGTCACATGACGCGATTTAGAACTGGATCTCAGATCGAATTTGGATCCGATATGCAGTCTGATCCCCATTTGGTTGTGATCCCCATTTCAGTTCTGTGCCAATTTTATAACTTAGAATTAAACGAGTGAATAGTAGAGTATCCTGAAA
Source organism: Chamaedrilus cognettii (assembly GCA_034695025.1). Classification (NCBI taxonomy): domain Eukaryota; kingdom Metazoa; phylum Annelida; class Clitellata; order Enchytraeida; family Enchytraeidae; genus Chamaedrilus; species Chamaedrilus cognettii. The sequence goes on from JAQIWG010007040.1 coordinate 12,175, forward strand.
CTTAGTGCCGCTGGGTTCAAACTAACAATTGATGAAGAGAAACGGTGGAGTCTACAAACTTAAAATTGAGGGAAAGCAAAGAAAGGGATGATAAAATACAGAATTAAAAATTTGGAGGGGGAGAGAAAGTTGGAGGATACAAAACCAAGAGTTTGGGAAGAGAGAAAGAAGGGGGGTACAAACCCTGAATTTAGAGATAAGAAAAAGAGGGGTGGGGAAAGACACAGAATTTGGGGCAGGGTTTGCGCTAACGAGGGGGGTACAAACCCCTGTTGGAGGGAGTCGCAGGATTGGGAGCCAAAGTCTCGTCCATCGCACTGCTCAGTGGAGGGGTTGTGGAACCCGTCCCCACAGTAGGAGAGTCTGCACCCTGCAGCCAATCACACCCCCCACCAATGACCCGCCTCGTCACAGATCCCTTCCCCAGTAATAATACCCTCATCAATGATCCCCCCATCTCACCAAATGCCCCCTCCTCCCTCATCAATGATTCCCCACACCCCTCATTAATGACCCCTCCCCGGTCAT
>JAQIWG010007041.1:0-12701 GCA_034695025.1 Chamaedrilus cognettii
GCCACGACAAAACGACCGCTTCCTTCGTTTTGACCGCTTCCTTCGTTTTCGCCGAAAGGTGTAATTTCACCATAACGGGGAAGTTACGCAGCATGCTAATGGGAACATCGATCTTCAGAATACGTCGGCGATGATCACGCGAAAATCTACGATGGTAGGATACATTTGGTAGGCGACCGGTTTGACGTCATTGTGAAACTTAAGAATTGAGTATTATCAGCGGACTCAAATTGAAATTACATTATTCACTGTATCTCTGAATGCGTCTTATTAGATTGCACTTTTTGGTTTAACAAATGCACAGACGCTATTATAAAATGCATGATATAAAAAATATCCAGTGGTCAAAGTGGGCGGGAGCGCACGGGAGCGGCGCTCCCACTGCTCACTCAAATTTTGACTAGCGTTCGTTCCCACTTTTAACTTTTGCACTCTCCCTGCTCCGGAGCGAGAACTCCCACTGCTAACATTAAAAAAAGAAATTTTTGACATTAAAAGTTTGAGTGGAGGTTGAGTGGAAGTTAACTGTAATTGTAGGCTACATGGAAGGCAAGTGATCATTGATGTGTGTTATTTAGGACTTAGGTGATTGAAGCTAAGGTTGAAGGTCAAAGTGGCTATTAGAGTAGAAAATAGTTATGACTGGAAAGAATGAGAAAAAAATGAAAATTTTTCTTCAGCAACAACCCAGGCCCCACCCCCCGCCGGCTAGTTCTGTACAAAGAGGGAAAAAAGTGCTGCAGGCAAGAGATCGCACATAAAAAGTCAAAGTGAGCGCTCCCACTGCTCTGTCAAGACAGTTTAACCACTTAAAATATCAGAAAATTATTTGATCACTGCCTTAAAAACCAGATCCCTCAAAAGACTTCGGCGCGATGCTACTTAAGACGGAGCATCTCCAAAGATTTTTGGCATCAAATTCACATGTTGCTTCCTGCATGTACACTATAGCTATAGTGGCCCGAGACTTGCACACATTCGGTAGAATGCGAAATAACAATATAATTAATTTTTAGACACAGATATCAGAACCGAACAGACAGACACAGAATCAATCGTGAACTAAACTTTTGTGCTGTAATGGTGTAATGTCCTTGAAAATGTTAACGCATTACGATGACCATTGACGTACCTGAAATCGCCGCATGTCCCGGGGATTTCCGGCATTTTTGAGACAATTTTGATTGCACTTCATGAAAAACTTCAGGAAGAATCTGCAGAAAAACATCTAAATGTATAATATAACATCTAAATGTTATATAAATGTATGATAAATATCAAGCGCAAGAGTTCAGTTGTTAAGCTCGCATAGTACTACATTTCATAGAAAGTCTGTTTGCCTACCATGGGTTGGTTAGGTATATGCATGTTACATTGGCTTAGAGCATTATTTTAAAAAGAATTGATGGACAGATTTATGGATTGATAGACAGATCAATCCATAAAAGGATGAGGGCAATTCAAGCTCTATTATCGCTATATACACGAAATAAATTATACAAACGCATGATTATAAAACGAGTAACAAATTATTAATCGTTCTTTCATTTTATACAAACGTAACATTTATTGCTAAATCTGTTTTTCTAATCTACTATAAATAAATCATAATATAAAATATAAAATATAATAATATAAAAATGCAATATCATTCATTTCAGAGCATGAAGTCACGTTGCTCGTCTACGACTCGTGGACTCTTGTCTATAACTTTACAAGAGCATGCACATTCACAGATTGTTTGAACTTACAACAAACGTGACAATTAACTTGAGCCTAATTGGCACATCATTGCAATTAACAACACACAACACTGAACGTATCATGTGTAGCGTTCGAAAATTATCAGTAAACTTAAATTATTTAGATTACCGGTAATTTATTCTTAAATTACCGGTAATTATAGTAATCTATGATAATCCAGCTACGAAAATTCCTGACCCGCAAACTGCAGAATTATCCAAAATATTAAATAAAATTTCCAAATCATGCTAGGATTCTACATCGAAGTACTTTCAGTGAAAAACAACCATGTTTTCAACGAAATGGGCAGGCTGCTGTCATGAGATACATTTCAAGTGCATTTCACGCCAAAATCTACGTTTTTTATAAGAAAAAATCAGGATAATTACTGAATCGGTAATTTATTATAAATTAAGTTATTTATTATTTATTATAAATTACCGCAATTTTTAATAGATTACCGTGAATTACCAATCTTAGATTACCCTAAATTACGATAATCTAAAACCCCTTCAAACGCTAATCATGTGGAATATCAAGCACAGAGGTTTATCTAAATCGTTGCGTGCAAGCTCTGGTAAAACGCACAATGCAAAAGGTTAAATCCTGCGAATATGAAAAATAGCGACATTTCTAGCGTCAACGCTGCAGTCGTGCGCGGATTTATGACAGTAGGAGCAGATAAGGGGAAAGAACGTGAGGCTGTGAGCGCGGAGCGCAGAACGATATTTAGTTGGACTCAGGTCCTGCAACGCTGCAGAGCTTCCCTCCAATCTCTTCCATCTCGCTGCCTCGCGGCGACGCTGGCGGTGCACAGTGGACGGGGAGGGACCGGCAAGCGACCGCGGGTCAACTGACCGACAGGACCGAGCTCGGCCAGCCTCCAGCAGGGCAGACCGACAGAACCGCGCTCACGGTCCGACCCCAGCGAGGCACACCGACCGGACCAAGCTCGGCACGCCCCCAGGGGGCACACCAACCGAATCGAGCTCGGCATGCCCCCATCGGGGCACACCGACAGGACCGAGCTCGGGCCGCCCCCCAGTGAGGCACACGGACGGGACCGAGCTTGGCCCGCCCCCAGGGGGCACACCGATCGGACCAAGCTCGGCCCGCCCCAGTAGGGCACACCGACCGGACCGAGCTCGGGCCGCCCCCAGCAGGGCACACCGACCGGACCATGCTCGGCTCGCCCTCTACAGGGCACGCCGACCGGACCGAACTCGGTCCGCCCTCTACAGGGCACGCCGACCGGACCGAACTCGGCCCGCCCTCTACAGGGCACACTCCTGGTACCGCTCCGTCTGCCTCATAAGACTACCAAAAGACGGACGCGCGATCCACCGTTGAGGTCAGCGTCGACGCGCGCTCGTGGGCGGACGTGCAGGATGACGACAGAGAGCGAGAAGGACGATTGGTTCAGGCGCCTGCACTCAGTCACAGACGCGGGTGAGTCTTGGTGCAGCCTTTGACCCAAATCATTAATTCATCAACGGACTGGCTGGGCCGCCATGTGAGAAATGCATACATACGTAGGCCTACGCCATGCATTCTCTTCTTCGTCTAGCTTCCAGGGTAGTCTATACGCCTGGAGCCGACCACTTTCTGCACACGACGCTCAAAGCGACCCCCTCCGACCAGCTTCGGTCACGATGAGGAATCATGAACACTTGTTACCCCAAGCCGAGAGGATGATCTCGCCATTCTTCCAGCAAGAAGTGGCTATCTTCCACATACAATCTAAACGGCACTAGGCCTAGGGCTGCAGACTATCTTCTCCACCCCATGACCATCGAGTGATAGAACTGACCATCTCCCACCCTCACGCACATGTACGTCGAAGGAGGGAAGGTTCACTAGTAGTTAACCCTGCTCAACGCCATACTGTCCATCCAACCCATACACATCAGAGGCCGACCAACCCCCTCCCCCTATGTAATGCGGGTGACTGACCACTTCGCTGCTCTCCCGGCCCAGAGCCGAGGGCTGCCTCCCCGCCCCAGGCCGCCAGGCCGCGGGGGCCGCCGCGGGCGCTAATGAAACTCGCCCCGTCGCTGACCGCACCCCGCTCCGAACAAATTAGAACAATCACATTCGAAGGAAATTCTAATTTTCTTCGCCGTCGCGATCTCTGTTCGAGATATGATTAATTTATATGCCGCGGTCGCGGCGGGCCGGGCGGGCGGGCGGGCGGCACCCCTCCCCCCGCGCGGTAGAGGCGTCAGCGCCTCGTGGCGCGGCGGACGATAAACGACTTCATGCGAGGAGCGAGGGGCAATAAATCTGCGCTGTCGATGGGTGAGCACTGCTGGAGCGCGGCTAAACGAGTCTGTCAGCCGGGCGGAGCGGCACTGCGACACGCGTCAGCGAAGGGACTCGGTCTTTTCACAATGGTTTTCTACAAATATATTAGAAAGGTGGCGTAATTTTAAGGATTTTTTTAGCTTTAGTCCACTAACGTGGTCAGGCGGGCGTTACAGATGTTAACCAGAAAAATTAAGAAAAATTGGATCGGACATATTATGAGACGGGAAGGTCTAATGAAAATCGTCATGGAGTGAAAAATGGAAGGAATGATGGGCTATGAGCGAATAGGAATGATAGACGATTTGATTGGGAAGGAAGCGTATGGAGTGCTGAAGAGAAGAACCGAGGAAAAGTCGGAGAGATTTTGATGGCAGGGACCTTCCACGCGGGAGCATACTTGAGAGAGAGATGTGTGGCCAATTCCCTATGAGTATCAAGGAGTTGCTGCTGGTAAAGCAACGATCATTTTGACTGAAGTTTACGTGAATAATTCATGTATCAATGACATTAATTATTGAAAGCTTTATGAAATAAATAGAACGCAGAAAAAAAGAAAACTAATAATATGCAATGATAATTTTTGTGGGTCAGTTTTTTCGGCTCGGCTCCTTGCCTGACTTCGTTCAACCCTCTCATTGTGTACGTCAATATGTGATGCTGTGAACCTCTCCGAGTAAACCTATAGGAATTGAAAAGGACAGTTTGCATTTAGCACATGCTCGCAATTTTTTGATCTTGCAGAAAAATAGAGCTCGTTCCAAAATATTTCCATTAAAAAGGCTATAACCATCCGTAGGCGTAGTCGAAACGAGATACATGTATGCGACAAATTTTCGGGCAAACCGTACAGTTTGTAGTAGGTTTGGCCTACGTAAAAACGATGCAAAGCGTGAAACCTGCGACAACATAGTTATCGATAAAAGAAATCAAATGTGGACTGTTTTGACGGGGCAGCGTTGCATTGAAGAGGGTGATTGCATGGCAGGGCGGGGGGCATTGGGGGTGGGGGGAGGAGGGGGGAGAGGGGGGGGGGGGAGGTGAGAGCGCGCGAGATAGCGAGCATCGGACCTTTCGCCTTTGCAAATGGAATCGATATTTGGTGCGATCGAGAAGCAGGAGTCCTGTCAGAGCAGGAGTCCTGTCAGAGCAGGAGTCTTGTCAGAGCAGGAGTCCTGTCATAGCAGAGCAGGAGGCCTGTCATAGCAGAGCAGAAGTCCTGTCAGAGCAGGAGTCCTGTCAGAACAGGAGTCTTGTCAGAGCAGGAGTCCTGTCAGAGCAGAGCAGGATTCTTGTCAGAGCAGGAGTCCTGTTAGAGCAGGAGTCCTGTTATGGCAGAGCAGGGGTCCTGTCAGAGCAGGAATCCTGTCAGAACGAACCAATCGAGTCCGGAGCTCGGCGGAGCTGTGCTGCTGTCGAGTGCTGGCCGGAGACTCGCGACAGCGTGATGGATTGAGCGAGCCGTGATAGCTAGCAGGGCTATAAGCGTCTTATAGCGTATAAGCAGGGCTAGCTAGCTCTGCTAGCTACGCTCTACGCTCTACTAGCTCACAGTATAGCTAGCACAGCCTGCGAGTCTGTGACGCTAGAAATGCTAGCTAGAGCGATCAGAGCGTAGGTAGCTGTTTTAGCTCATGGCGTGGCTAGCCCTGCTATGGGCGCGCTCAGAGGGTCGCTAACGTGCTTGGCGCGCTCACAGCGTCGCTAGCTGTGCTACGCGTACTCCAAGCGTTGCTAGCTGTGCTAGCGCAGTGTAGCTAGCCGTGTTAGGCTCATAGCGTAGCTAGCTGTGTTAGCTCAGAGTGTCGCTAGCTGTGCTAGCTCAGTGTGTCGCTGGCCGTGCTAGCTCCGAGTGACGCTGGCTGTGCTAGCTCGTACCGTAGCTAGCTGTGCTGCGAGCGCTTAAAATTTTTTGTAATTACATTCGCCAGCAGGCAGAACCTGGAAGCCAAAACTCATTAGCTATTTGGTCATTATTTCGACATTATTTTGCTTTCATCGTAAATAGGTCGACGACAAATTAAGTCTACGACACTACAGATGTAGTCAATCAATCACCCAATCAATCAACGGGTCAATTAATCCATCAATCAATTAATGATCAATAAAATACCCAATCAATCAATCAACCGGTCATTGACCGATTAGTTGATTGAACTGTTCATTGATTGACCGGCGGTCAATCACTGAACAGTTCAATCAACCAACCGGTCAATCAATAATTCAATCAATAAATCAACTAATTCATAAGTCAATAAATCGGTCTGAAACCAACAAGTATCGATCAATTAACAGAATTGAACTGGTCAATCAACCAACCGGTCAATCAATCAATCAATCAATCAATCAATCAATCAATCAATCAATCAATCAATCAATCAATCAATCAATCAATCAGTCAACCGGTCAGTCAATGAACGGTCAATCAATCAACCAATTTAAAAGCAGCGGACAAATTACAACTTGGAGGAACACGAATCAAATCGATGATTTTATATTTACCTGTGGTAAATATAATTTTGTTATATTCAGACAAAAAGTTTGACATTATGTCGTCATTTGAAATCAAACTGCATAAATGAGGAGTTGAGACTAGATCCTTTTTCTGGCTGCAATTTAAAGTGGGTCACACTCTTCTTAGCACCAGTGATCAATGTTCTGCGTCATAGACACATGTTATGTACATGTATGTACACGTGCACAGTGACGGTAACTGTGCGTATCCTCTCTTGCCGGCTGAACAGGCTTTTGAGCAGGATATTCAATGTTCGTGATTGCGCAAAGAGTCTTTAAGGAGACTCAAAAGCTGAACTATTTCATCCTGAAAAGTCACAGATGGAGTTCGTAGTAACCAGAAGTGCGAATAGAAATGACCAAGTCATATTACACAATATACGAGCCTTTCATTGCATGGCAGACCAACAAATTTAAGAGTAAACTAACAAATCAGGGCGACCTCAAAAAAGACTTTGGCTTTGAAGACGACCGCGTCATGGAAACCATCCGGAAATCCAAGAAATTCATTGTAGCCCATGCCAACAGATTTAAACTGAAAAGAAATTATAATGGTGCATCTCTTATTAGAGTAGGCAAGGGGCCTAGCTAGCTCGCCGACTCTCAATTCTAGCTTGTCAAAGCAATTGTAAGTCTGTTTCATGCACGAAGTGAACATTACCGTGAACTCCTGCAGAAACTTGAACGCATGATGTACATGTAGGCGAGTATTACAATGTATGTAGGAGCTATGACAGCGAACGCCATGTTACGAACAACCTCATCTCCGATAGAATTGACCCTCCCTGACATCGCCTGACGACTGTCCGTACCGGTCCACGTCCTTAAGACGTGATAGACACACAAATTGATTCCATGCTCTGTCCGTACGTTCATCTGTACGTCTCGGTCCGCAGTTTCATTCGTCTGTCCGTCCATCTGTCCGTCCATCTGTCCGTCCATCTGTCCGTCCATCTGTTTGTCCATCCCTCCGTCCGTGTCTCACTCCCCGCTCTGCGTGCGTGCGTGGTGCGTGCAGCGGCGTCTCGTCCGACAAAACATCAATAGTCATAACTGACAATACGACGATGTTTTATTCAGCGCATCCGCAGCAGCAGCAGCAGCAGCGTGGCGGGCCGTGCGGTGCTGCTGCGTGGCCCGCCAGGCGTCCTGCCGAGGAAACGATGTTTCGTCAGCGCATCGCGCCGTTACACTGTCTCCGCTAATGAAGCGAGTCCATCTATAGTCAGCCGGTGTGGCCCGGCACAATAATGGATTAAGCGATTCCATCTCTAACCGGTCGGCCCGGTACAATAAATGAAGGAAGTTCATCTCTAGCCGGCCGGCCCGGTACAATCAGTAAAGAGAGTCCATCACCAACCGGCCGGCCCGGTGCAATAAATGAAGCGAGTCCATATCTAACTGGCCGGACAGGTGCAATAATGACGTGAATCGATCTCTATTCTACATCGGGTGTCACCGCCGTCCGGACCGCGCCTCGCAGCCCATGCAGCAGGCGAAGCGAGTCTTTTTCGAAAGATGGCCGGTGGCCGGTGTCGGCTCCATAAAGCAGTCCTATCTCACTCAAGTTCTTTATAACGTGGCGATATACCGTGTACACCCTTACGGAAATGCTACATGTGACCCACATGTGACCCACATGTGACCCACATGTGACCCACATGTGACCATACGTTGATTTGGAACACCCACATGTAACCACATGTGGATCACATGTGGGATAACATTTGATCACATGCGGAATCAGATGACCCCGCATGTGGGTCACACGTGGACGAAACTTTCCACGTGCACACCTTATGTGACCCACATGTGACTCACATGTGGATCGCATGTGGGTCACATGTGGAAATCATGTGGTTGTTCCAAATCCACTTATGAATCACACGATTTTCACATGTGACCCACATGCGAGTCACATGTGAAAATCATGTGGCTTTTCAGTAAGGGCATGTTTAACCAATGTCGGCAATGCCGGAGTTAAGGCCTCCTCCCGTCCCCCCCCGCGCCCCCCGCGCGAGAGGGCCAGGGACCGGAGTGTACACTAACGCCGGTAAGACCGGCCCTGGATGTCCGGCCTGGCCTGATACAATATACGCAGACCGATCTGTCGCGTTTTTGACCTCGTATTTGGCGCTACCTCGGCGAGCAGTGGCTGCAGGACTCACTCTATCGGCTCATCGCTGCATGAAGACGAAAGAACGACGTCGTAATTTTGCAATGTACATTTTATTATAGCAAACGACATTAGAACGTTATAAACATAATTGTAGGTCATTCAATGCACGAAAGATTAGATCAACTTGGTCTCAATCCACGCACGCTGTGACTGCAAGGGAAGTCGCACGAGCTCCCTCCATGGCGCTCTACCAAACCATGCGATGACAGTGTATCACGCAATGCCATGAGCCATCACGCAGTTAGAGAGAAAATGATCTATATCATATATGTGACAATACGAGTCTCTTGTTCTAATAGTAAAAAAGCAGAAGATGCTGTTACACAGTCACTCCAACCAAAGCTAACGGCTTCGCCACCAGGGGGTGGTGGAAGATGAGCGCGGAAGAGGAAGACCTCGCACAACCTGGCTGAGAAACCTAAGCGATTGGACAGGATTGTCGGTTTACGACCTCCACACGCTATCCAAAGACAGTCTGAGATGGAGACAGATGGTCATTGCTGCTGCTCATGGCGTTCCCACGACCGACGAGGTCAAGAGCTAGGCAAGCAGGCAGGCAGGCAGGCAGGCAGGCGGGAAGGCAGGCAGGTTGGCAAGTTGGCAGATTGGCAGGTTGGCAGGAAGTATCAGTGGCGAACACGGCGCAGGGGACGAGAGCTTTGCGTCCTTGACGAGTGCTGAGTGGATGGATATTATGATATAGCCTTTCAAATGCGTTTGCTAATTTTAAACCGTATCAAAAGACAAGTACGCATGCGTCAGTTCGTTGGGATGCCAACAGGAATTGGTCCTGTCTGAATTCTATCGAACTGACGCAGGCGTACTTTTCACAGTCAACTTTCCTGTTAGCGATCAAAGAGCTTCTCTAAGCATGACCCTAAGCATGACCCCTTCCAAACAATTTGAGTGATCTTGCTATAAAAAATTAAGATTTGCGTCGGTGACAAAAAAACGAAGGAGATTACTTCTGAGCGTCAGCAACTCACACAATTTAGTTAGTAGGCCGGTGTCCGGCGGGCAGGATTTCATACAGGAAGACATGCAGATTTTGGTGGGCGTCTCAAAGCTGAGCGGCACTGCGCTCATTCCTGTTGCTTCAGAGCTTGAAGTTCAAGAAATTTACTAGCAAGATTTGCTTCTGTTATGTCTCAGAATTGTACAGATAAGGCCCACATTTGTGATACTACATGTAGGCTATTACTAGTATTTCTTCATAGTGAGTAAATTTTGAATTTTAACTTCTTCCAGGTTTTGTGGCAACATGTTAAGGTCTGTGGGTAAAATGATACTTTCGTGTATTATACCGAAATTTAGCTGACTATGTGAAGGTCAATTTTTTGAGAAACGATTAGGCTACCAATTTCAGTTTCATGTGTATGTAGGATTATGCAAAAATGACCGCAGTAAATTTGGACGCGTTTTTCACGGTTTTCACGTTTTTCATACTTGCGGAGTAACGATGTAGTCTTCAAAATCATTGTCATGCAAAAGATCTGTTCAAAACCATTGGATAATTCCAAGACCACATCACCGATGTTTACCAAATCGGAGGTTCAATGCGCGCTGTCCATTTAAGCTGGACATTAGTTCGGAATACAGGCTTGGATTAACATTATAGTAAGACCAGTTCACTAATTTGAACCTACAGCAGCATCCACCGCTCTGCTGCACTGTCAACAAGAAACTAATTGAAGCTTCTCACACTGACAACTTGATTGTTGACTGACAAGATCATTGTTTGCGCTCAGTGCAGCCGAGTGCTCAGTTTACAGAATGACCATCTGTGCACTGTTGCGCGCGAGACCAGCTCACACGCAAGCCGCACGCCAGCATTGAATCTGCCAACGAACTCCAGCGTGTTGCATTTGTACTATTAATACATTTAACCTGTAGACTAGCTGAAACCTAATCCCAACTTTAACCTTAACCTAAAACCCAGTTCAGCTGATCCATGATTCATTATTCTCGCGAGTCGCACGTGAAACTTCAAGATCTAGAACATGATTGTAGGCCTACTGTGTGACACTTAATTGTGTGCGCATTGTGCACTTACTGCCATAAACAATGGTTCATAATCGTCCGCATCATTGCAAAGTGCCCACGCGCCTGTTTAGAGGTTCAGCGGACGTCGATCGCAGATCTGTACAGGACCGGGGAAGTAGACCTGTATGTATGCTACGCGTTATGTAAAGATATAGGCTACATGTACAGTGTAAGTCATAAATATAGATTTCGATTACACTATCTAAACCAAATGTAAGTAGGACTAGTCCTATACAGTCAAGTTCTATCGGCCACAGCGGCCAATGAACGTGTCCAAGCAAATATACAGCGCGGAGATGAAGCAGGGCATATTTCAAGACAATTTTGGAATTGCACATTTCTATACAGTTCAAAAATCAGAACTGCCCAGTCGGAGAATTACATGTAAATGTAAGTCGCGACATTACACTGATATCTCCTGAAGGCAGGTCCTTTCCGCGCAAAACTTACGAGCGTCAAGGGAAGGGAATCAACATAATTAAGACTAGAGTTCAGAATAATTGCATCGCTTTAAACAGGATATAACCAATTCATTGTCATTGGATTGCCATTAAACTGCGCACTGTGCATACTTTTCAGTGCTTGCGAAATCAACATGAAAAGTTAGCTTTGAGCCCATGCAGTTATAACTTACACCAATAGTTCATTTTGTAAATATCCCACCTGAACTTTGTTTTCAACACTGCAAATTTAGAGTAAATTTTCTAAACCAATATAGTGAAGAATATTGTCGCGATATACACGTAGGCCAATACAGCATTTAGCCCGAGTTCAAAATGTGAGAATTTTAGCCGTTATCTGTAAAAAAAAAACACGTTTTAAATGACATTGCTAGTCGGCGCCAGGTCTGGCCTTGCCCCTCTATTCGCTCAAGTTCAAGATTCTCTGTTCCGTTCCTCACGCGCCCCCTGCTCGCGAACTCTCGTCAGTCGAGGCCCGGACACGCCTTCCTCCCTGACATAAGTCAGGGGATTAGCGCGCGCCTTGCGCGAGCCCCGGCGCTAAGTCGACGAACGATCATCTAGAGCAGCAATTAGCAGCGTGCGCGTCGCTCGACTGACGACGATCAGGTCTCGATCAGCGCGGCGGGCCTCGAGGCTGCAGCGGCGCTGGGCAGGCCTCGGGGCTATAGAGGCGCCGGGTAGGGGCGGGAGGGGCGGGGGGCGCGGGGATAGAGGCGCAGGGCGGGGGGCGGGGACGGAAGCGGCAGATATCCGGGGGACTAAGGACAGATATCCGGAGGACGTGGAACGAGGAGCGGGCTGAGCGGAAGTGACGGATGAGAGACAGGATGGATGGAGTGTGTTTGAGCCGTGAGGTGTCCGCTCAGCCAGGGACGTCTTACAATAGCCATGTGGAGGCAAATTGCTTCTAAAAAAGTCAAGGGCTGAAAGCTCTTTTGACGTAGGGGAGAATTTGTTTTGAAGAACTGCTTAGTTGAGTGAAAATCTCCCCGAAGGAACTCCACGTCTCATCGGCCCCCCCCCCAAATACCAGGCTTTCCCCAAGTATCCGATTACTGCTAGAAGGTCAGAAATCATATATCAAATTCAGGCCTATATATCTCTCAATGCCATCAATGGTAACGCTTATCATCACGGCTACAGCATTAGATGCGCATTTTGAATTACCGTATCATACTCTCGCGACTAACTCTGGCAAAATAATTATAATTAAATTATAGTAAATCAGCAGCACCCTTCGTAGTATATTCTGTAACAAAAATTTCAACTCCAGACATGACGACCTAGGAGTTACGGACGTCGAAACTTCTTAAATCAGTGTCATGGGGGATGACACTTTAACTAACTTTAGAAACAGCTATTATCTGGTAAATTTGCCAGGAATCTAAGTTAAAATAGAAGAAGAGGACAAGTCTTGGTTACAATGAGTCATTGCAAGCGCCTGGTGTTGAGAG
>JAQIWG010007042.1:0-12700 GCA_034695025.1 Chamaedrilus cognettii
CGGGCGGTAGTTTGCAGGATTGGTTGCGTCCAGACCGGCCTTCTTCAGGAGAGGGGTGACCTGTGCTAATTTGAACCAGCCAGGAAACTGCCCCTCGGCGAATGAAAGGTTAGTCAGCCTAGTGATCAGTGGCAAGAATGTCGAGTTGGGGTACGATCCCTGGTTGTTGATGCTGCTGACGCGGCCTGAGTTGTGCCTTCATGGCCGAGATCGCAGACTTGACGTTGGCGAATTTTGCCTTGAAGAAATCTGCAGATCGCTGGCTCATTCCACGTTCGTTGATTTCCGCGGAGTGGTTGGTGTGCAGGAGGCCCTTCACGCACCGCCAGAGAGCGCCAGGATCGCGAGCGCTAGCTGTTGTGAGTACAGTCAGTGTACGTTGAATCCAGTCTGATGCCAATGCCCCGTAATCTTTAATTGAGACTCGATGTATAATTGAATATGCATTTCATTTAAATATTGAACGAATTTTGTGTTGTTTTAGTCTCAATTTTTTGGTTGTTTTACTATCTTTAGATTATTTGGTTTTTGTGAAGGCTTGTTTTAGAACGGTTGCTTTGTTCAATTTTTGTTGTTATTTGTTCAGTTATTTTCAATCTTTATTATTTATTTCACCTTTTTTATCGTAACGGTATGTGAAGTTTTTTACTTTGTGTATGCCTACAAGACAGAAGATATAATAGTCCACCCCCCCCCCAAATTTTTATTTTTTAATGTAGCTCACTTTTATGTAACTGAAGCCATTTCTGGATGCAAAACAGGCACTTGCTGCATCTACCAAAGGCGTGAATTTTTTGCCTGAGTTTTAATTATTTTTATTGTTTTATTTCGTGAGGAAGCGCAGTACACAATACATTGAAAAAATAAATAGAAGCTCAATCTAAGGTTCCGTGTAGACTGCAGATGAGTCCATAAGTCGCGCTCACTAGGCTCCAATCTGAACAAAAATATTTCAGTCTTTATAAAAGATACATTGCGCGCATGAGCAGTCACAGTGCGCATTAATATTATAATAACTAATGTTTTCTTCGATAGATACTAAGATATGTTAAAGACATACTTGAAGATATGAACAATAAATTATTTTATGAATTATTTTGCCTGCTTGAACAAGGAACTATTCACATTTTTTGCAAGTTGAATAACATAGTAAAGTGTTGAAGTTAAGTTCGCTTCTCGATGAACCACCATGTATATGCAGTAACAAATATGACATTGTGCTCTTCCCATAATAGGTCAGCTAGATTTTTGTTGTTGTTGTTTATCGTTTTGCTTTGAGACGTTCTATACCTTCTAACCAGGGAGAGTGTTAGCGTCCTGGCTGTGTGTGGGATATTTTATGGTGGGGGAAGGATTTTTGATGAGACCATCGTTGCTTTTATCATGGGCTTTGTGCAAAGTCATATCAGTCATCCCCCTTTTTGGATATGACAATCATACTTCTAGGCTCATCCCTATCGCCTTTACTAATATTGCTAGCTCTGAATGTTATCTGGATGATGTGGTTAGTAGCTGCTGCCACGGCTTCCCTCTTGTGTGTGGTACCCCGTGACCCCAGCACTGTATAGCAAGCCCTGTACTGTATGTCTAGCAGGCCGCAATATATGCCGGCAGGACATGCCTCAGGTTATGCGCGCTGTGACACTTTATAACGCTACAGGAACTAACTACTGCTTCTATTGAATGCGGGCGCAGCCAAGCCGATTTGAACCAATGTGGGGCTCTGAGATCTACTGGGCCGTGTGTGGAAGTGATGTTGACTGTAGGCTCGGCTCTGCAGGCTCTAGGCTAGACCGGCCTAGATGTTTAAATTTGAAGTCTAGCGCGGGCAGTGGCTGGTGTGTGCGACCTGTGGACTGCACCATAGTGTCAACTTTGATCTGAACATTACACTCCGATATTATTACATCACATTACATTACATTGGGTACATTACACCGGCTAACGGCTCGTGTGCTGTGAGAACTTTATACATTTGAACAAGCTGTAAGTATAGTTTCAGAGATCAGCCTGGTTATTAGACTGTTTCTAGTTGAAAGCTAATCTCTAGTGTCTGTTTACAAATTGGAACAACCTTCTGATAGAAATATAATGATAGTGAACGTGGCGCTGATGTAGCGATAGTTGGCTGATGTGTGTATACATACCGGAGCAACTCCTTGTCCTTGCTTCATATCAGTATGTTGAAGGCGTTATTCTCTGTACTGCACTTGACTATCAGTTACGATCCCTTAATATCAGGCGTTTTCCTGTTTGGTGTTTGATAAGGCCTATTGGGTGCATGTCGATATGTATATTAAAGGTAAAGTCTAGAGTTTGCACTCTTGAAGCTGCAGTGGAATATGTTATGTTATGCCAGGGAAATTGACTTTAAAATTTATTTAATACTGATTATGCTGCTAGTTCATTTCTTGCTGCAGATCTTGATAATGTGTAGAGGGGTTCCTGCTGGAACAAGGAAGAAAAGCCGTTGATCAGCGGCTCGAGAGTCAAAACAGAGTGACCAGATATTACGATGCTGTCCAGTAAAACACTTGGAACTACCAGTGCTGAGCACTTTGAATTTGTGTTACTTGTTTATGTAATTGAAATTTTGTCTTTAGAGACTAATTTTTGTGCAGAGATTAGTTCAGAAGCGCAAGTGGATCGCAGACAAGAGGCCATGATTCGCTATCGCTCCTCCCCCCAACACCTCAGTCAACCAATCGACGACGGCGGGCCTCAGCCGTTGCCCCACCCCCTTGTCCCCCTCAATCAATCAGAACAGAGTCGACTTTCGTTTCAGTCGTTTGCTCAGGGATCGGTGCAGAACAATCGAGATAGTATACAGGTCAACGGAATGGAGGTCACCGGGGGTCAAATGCTTGACCCCAACGACCTCAATCGACTGTCGATGGGGAGTCTGGCGATGGGGTGGGAGGATCCCCACTTCAACTCGACGGGGGTGGGGGACCTGGGTCTAGGGGGGTCCATTAGCAGGGAGTCCTTGTTGGATTACTCGACGGGGGAGCTCAGCTTTAACGCACGACCCTCCCTCGCGCTGTCTGAGACGGGGAGGGCGTGGGAGGACCAGCACTCCCCGGGGGCCTTTCTGGGGGTTGCAGGACTGAGGTATCTGTCAGTGGAGTCGGGCAGTAGGCAGCAGCGCCAGGATGCGAGGCTGTACGCAGACAGGCTGCGCAATGAGTCGCGCTCGTTTCATGAGCTCGCGTCCGACGAGAGCGAGCCATTGGACGTGGAAGGGTTGGGCACAAGACACACGGCCAACATACGTGAGGAGGTAGACGAAAACACTAGGAGCATCGCGGCTTTTGATCGAATGGACGACACAGCCAGGAAAACTGTGCACCGCAGTGAGATCCCTCGATCAGCACCCAACGATGGGTCGAATCAAGGCCAACACCCAGTCGTGACCTCGGCCGATTCCATTGCCGGTAGGGAAATGTCTGGCGCCGGCCACGCGGTAAAAAGGAGTAGCCAGATGTCTGGCATCACTGTCAGAAACAATAGCCAGATACTCAGCGACACTGACAGGAACAACAGCCAGATATCTGGCGTCACTGACAAGAATAACAGCCAGATACCTGGCATCACTGACAGGAACAACAGCCAGATATCTGGCATCACTGACAGGAACAACAGCCAGATGCCCTGCATCAATGAAAGCCAGGTGACCAGGGGGTCAACCAGTAGAGACCTGGCCCTGGCGCGCGCTGAGCTGGCCCGCATGCAGCAGGTGAATGGCGCGCTGATGGAACACATTGCACTGCAGGCGGAGGGGGAGTTCAACCCACTTCTCATTGTGCGTCTAGTCGGGGAGGTGGAGCGATTCAAGAAGTTGGCCGAGAGCGCAGAGGGGGCCCGGGCCGCCACCGAGGCAGGGAGGAGGCTGCGGGGGGAGCACTCGCCCCCCGATTCAAGCCGACAACCCCAATGCTCGAATAGCGAGGGAAATCTTCAGCTGGTCGATAGAACCTTGTCAGGTAATGCACCGGTGAATGAAAGTGTCGATGGCAAACTGACCGTGGTAAAGTCCTCCATGGTTGGCTCACAAGGGCTGGACACTGTGCCAACGGATAACTCTGTGCTAGTGAATGCGATCAATGTCGGTGACAAGGACACGGCACTGGGCACATCCGATCCTTCTGACGACGTCTTTGAACTCCGACGCCAGATCGCCGCCCTTCATCGCGAGCTGGCGTCCCACATCACCGCCGCCTCCCAGCAGTCCGCCCCCCTCGATCATCTCTCCACGCCCCTCTTCGCCGTTCCCGACCACCTGCGGGGGGCGGACGCACTGACGAGCAACCCCGGTACGCCGTTTGCTACGACGCGTGCGGAGAACCGGCGAGCCTTCATGCGCCTGCAGGAGGAGGTGGACCGACTGCGCGCCCAGCTGGAGCGCAGTGTGGCAGAAAACCAACGGCTGAGGGGCGGGGGGGAGGAGGGGGGCGACTCGACCTTGCTCAGCTTCACGGGGGGCGACGAGTCGATTCAGGCGGGGCACAGCTCGCTGGTCACGGGGTGGAGGTCCACGCCCCCGGGGAGCCCTGACGTGCGAGCCCTTGTGAAGGTAGGGTCCGCGCCCCTGCTTTGCTGCCCGCCTGGGTGATTGGCTGGTTGCTGAATCTGAAAAAATTGTTGAGTTCATTCGTCTTTCATTTGTCTGCGGTGAAAGCATTTTAACGTGATAAAAGCGTTCTGTTGGCGTAGTGGTATTTCTGATATCTTGACTTCTTAGCAAGTAATTCAAGGGATAAATAAGTGAATGATGTTTAGTAAATTTATGGATAGTGAAGTAAATAGATGGTCTAAATCATTTATTGATGGAACATGCACTTTTGCTCGATTCTCTTGTTTTATGGCATTCTATTAATTTCAAGCTAACTACAACTATAACCCTATCTCTCCAACCTCTGTCAAATCCTCTCTTTTACTTTTAAATTGACTATTTATAACTATTAATTGAATAACCCGGCCGCAGCACTGTTGACTGACTCGGTTGCGTTTTGTTCAATCACAGGCTGCGCGTGAAGATCACGGTCTGGTTCACTGCCAGCTGGTCGACACGAGAGCGCGCTGTGACCTGCTGAGGACGCGCCTGCTCGAACTCATAGACTTCCTCCAACACCTCGTCCCTGGGGGGGGCCCTCACCCCCCCCGGGGGGGAGCAGTGGACCCGGGGGCAGTGAGGGCGCGACTCGACGACACCCTCAGACTGCTGGCGGGCATGCAGGCCAAGCAGGAAGGTAGGGGGCGCGATGAGGGATGATAGTCGGATCTAGAGACCTTGGAAAAGTGGAAAATGTTGAAAAATTGATTCAAAAGTTTTCAGAAAATTGTGAAATTGAGCTTACGCAATAAGATAGAAAGTGGAAAATTTGAATGAAAATTGATTATCTCGTCAAAATTTTATCAAATATATGCATTTTGCTTCTTCATTCCTCAAATATATTTGGAGTATTTGCCATAAATTTAGTGAAATTGAGTGAAAATAGGCATAATTGCCACCCAAAAATTGAATTTTTTGATAAATTGTTCATATAAATGAGTAAAATAGAATTATTGCGAATGTTGCAAAAAATTGCGAGGAATCCGAAATAATGCAATATTGCACGCGATATTGCGATTGCAATTTTCCGAGGTCTCTAGTTATGTTGTCTATGGGCTGTGGTTGTCTTTTCCTTGTTGCGTCAAATAAACTGTACGAGAGAAATCAGAGAGTACATTCATCTGATGGATGAGGCATTGTTTGCAACAACTGTGTTCTGGTGGCCGGAGCTATGCAGTCCAATGAAATATATGCATAAGGGAATATTAAAATGCATATGTGCGCAGAGCCGGAGCCGTCAATGGATGTGAGTCGGCTCGAGCGGCTGCTGCAGGCCCAGCCGCTCGACTGGACTTTTGATCCAGGTGCTGATCTCAGCCCCTGTGACCCCCCGATCGGCGGTAGCCAACGGCAACGTCCCGGCGGGTGAGTTCGGCAGAAGAATTCCGATATTTAAAATATTTAAAATTATTATTGTGTACTGGTATGTGTCTGTTTTGATCCTTTTTTATGTTCTTATTTGTGACTGCCGCGAGGTATCATTCCACTCTATTATGTATTGAGGAATAATTGAGGTTTTTAAGTGTTGATAAATTTTTCTGCAAATAGATTCAAGTGTCAAGTGGACTGCCTGCTTTGAGCTAGCAGTAGATGTTTTTTTTATTTTCACTCACAATATTTTCTGTTCATTGATTGAAGCTAGTACTTCATTCCATTGACCCTTTGGCTATGTTAACTGGAATTCAAGTTTTTAAGGTAATTTAACGTTTATTTATTGAGAGTGGTTATTCCTTTAAAAAAATTTCAAGTGTCTTTTGTTTTTCTCTGTTCTTCAGTCACTCGGAGAGTAGTACGCCTCAACGCTATGCGTTAGACGCCACACTGGAGCCTGCGACCTCGCCACCTGGCGTTCAGCTTGCCCAGGAGTACAAGGAGCAGGGTGACAGACTAACGCTCGCCCTTGCCGAGGCTGCCGACACCAGACTCAAGCATGTCGTCGTCGTCGAACAGCTTGAGTCAATCAAAGTGGAACTGAGCGCTGCTCATGCGGAACTGAATGATACTCAGACGAAACTGAAGGTCGTTGAAGCGGAACTGGGCCGTAAGCGAGAGGAGGTAAAGATCGCGCAGGGGGGATTGAGCGCAGTTGAAACGGAGCTGAAAGTTGTCAAAGCGGAACGTGATGCCAGCCATGCGGAACTAAGTGCAGCCCAGGTGCAGCTTGAGACAGAATTAAATTCCACACAGGAGAAGCTGGTGGTCGCTGAAGCGGAACTGAGTTCCGCACAGGAGGAGTTGAAAGGCGCTTATGCGCGACTGGAGGCAGTGCAGAGATGTGCGACAGAGGCTGAGGAGCTGCACCAGAGGTTGTGCAACTGTGCATCACTTTCTGTTTGAATACTTCTTAAATTGTTTATTATTTTAAAATTGTCTTTTTTCTGTTGTTCTTTCTTGAAATTTATGATATTCTGGGCTGCGTTATTGATAATTTTAATTTTAGTGATGTATACTAGTACCGTAGTCATTTATTTCTGTGGCGGCCACCTTTAAAATGTTTGCAACACTCTTCAGCAGCTGCAATGCTGCATGATGTAGAGTTTGTGTGTAGTGAGCTAGACTAAGTGCCCTGAATGTTCTTTCATTCATTAACATTTAATACATGATAAAACTGATCAATATATTATTTATAAAAATTAATTTAAATTTTTGTTTGCATTATTTTGCAGGCGGGTGGATGAGCTCTCCGGTGCGTGCGCAGCGGAGGTGCAGCAGACTGCAGCCCTGCAGGGGGCGCTGGCGGAGCAGCAGACTAAAAATGGCGAGCTAGCGGAGGAACGACAACGCCTTCAACAGAAACTGTCAGACCTTGTTCAGCTGAAGCTGAGTCTGGAGACCGTCGTACGCCAGCAGGAGCAGCGCGTGGAGGAGCACGAGGGGAAGATCAGAGAACAAGAACTAAACATAGAGGAGCACAAGCGCAGAATTGCGGATAAAGAGCGCAAGGAACAAGAACGAGAGCAGGCGAAAAGTGAGGAGGGGCTTGTGTCGCGAGAGGTTCTGGTTGAACGAGATCAGAGGATCAGGGACCAAGAACTGAGAATCAGGGTACAAGAACTGAGGATCAAGGAACAAGAACATAGAATCAGGGAACAACAGCGCGGGATTGGCGAACACATGCAGAAGATGGAGGACCAGGAGCGTAGAATCAAAGACCAGGAGCGCAAGATCGAGAAACAAGCCGCCAGGCGGGAGGGGCTGGAACAGGAGGTGTCGGCACTGAGCGGCAAGCTGGGGGAGCACGGGGCCAGACTGTCGGAGCAGGGCCGCGAGCTGACCGAGCTTGAGCTAGAGCTGCGCGCTCAGGCCTCTGTCCTCACCGAGAGGACCGACAGGATCGTCGAGCACGAGGGGAAGATCAGGGAACAAGAGCAGACGATCGGCACCCTGGAGCGCGAGCGAGTCGAGCACAAGCGAAGGTTTGGGGAGAAGGTGCGTGAGTTAGAGGAGTACGTGCACAGGGCCGGGGAGGGGGAGAGGGGGGTGGGGGTGGAGCGCGACAGGGTGGAGCAGCTGGAGACTGCGCTCAGCGCTCTAAAGACCACGGCGGAGGCTGAACGCAGCGACGCTATTGGGCGATTGAGCGCGCTGAGGGCGGAGCGAGATGGGCTGGCGAGGAAGATCGAACAGATGGCAGCACAGATGGGTGTCTTGAAGGAACGGGCGGTGAGGGGCGGGGACTCGGCGGTGAGGGGTGGAGACTCGGGGGTTGAGGGAAAACTAACAGACGAAGGGGCAGTGAGGGAGGAATCAGTGCAGCACCAGGCCGAAACTAATCATCTAGCGCAAGACCCGAGGATTGTTCAATCACGTCTCGGGGTCGCCAACAAGGCCGGGCAGGATTCGGATCAGGCGCGCTGGAGCGCAGAGCTGGAGGCGGAGCAGAGGGCGAGGTCTGTCGCTGAGCTGGAGCTGCAGTGGCTCAAGGAGCAGCTTGAGGCCATCATGATCGCCCCCTCGGGGCACGCAGATAACCAGCGCCTCCACGATTTCCCTGGGATGGCGGCGGAGGGGGGCAGCGAGCAGCGAATCATGATCTTCAAGGAGGAGCTTGCTGCTGCGAGGGCGAAGGTCAGAGTTCACGAGCGAGAGGTCGCAGAGGTGAGGCTGCAGATGGAGGCGCTGGGGAGGGATCTGGAGGCGGAGAAGGGCAGGGTGGAGGCACTGCGGCGGGAGCTGGAGAGGAGGAGGGCGGGGGGGAGGGAGGCGGAGGAGCTGAAGGGTATCGTCAAGAGCAACCAGCGCCAGGCGGAGCACATGCAGGCTGACCTGCACAGGTCTGTCACCTGCAGTTGTATTTGTTTCATTTTATTTATTCATTGTTTGTTAGCCACAAGCCAGTAGACACAAACTAGAGGATCAATTGCTCAATCGCGTTTTAGTGATGAAATATTTTTTTTTTTACGCCACTGGTCGATCTTGTAGCACTGGCGTCACAAAATAACGATTTTGAATCGAGCGATATTAATGGTTGGGCCACCGCTAGACCTCGCGTCTGGTTGGCTGCAGAGTCAACGAGGAACTTCTCGACAAGAAGACAACGATTCGTCGCCTTCAACGAAAGTGTGATCGTTTGGAGCAGGGCGGCGGGGGGGCCTCACCCTCCTTGCCCTCGGGAGGTAACGTCGGCCCCGCGGGGGGCGTCAGTGACTGCCCCCCCACTCACGACACCAGCATGGACGCCCCATCCCCATCGGACGGCCAAAGGGTTTCAGGAAAAACTGGTGAAAACCAGCGGAACGGTTCGAATTTTGACAGGTGGGGCGTGCATGGAGACGATCGGGGAGAAAGAGCTGATAGTGGGGGGGAGGAGGAGCTTGGGGGGAAGGGAGCGGGGCCTGGCAGAAAAGGCAATTGGCATGGCTGGGTGGCCAACTTTGATTGGACGAGGGTGGAGCTGGCTGAGCGAAAGGAGCTGGGCGCTAGACTGAGCGCTTCTCAGACACAGCTCCGCATGTAGGTCACCAACCACCTTGAGCTTGTTCTAACCAGGTCATCTGATAATCCACTCAGAGCTTCCTAGAGCTGTGATTTACTTGCGATTGATTAATTAATTTTGAATTATTCTCGATTTTTGCTTTGGTTGTTTATTTAAATTTATGGTATAAAATTTTAAGGCTGTAAATCTAATTTGTAACCTATTAAATTGGCTCCTTAGTTAAACGCTTTATGATCCGATGCTGCTGCTATATTTCTGGTTTGTCAAAACGCTAGACACGCTGAATTACAATAATGTTCCATGGGCTATTGTCAATATTTATTTTATCGCATGAGTACCACATCAATACAATATATTTCTGCGTTTGCGATGCCTCCTCGTTAAGTTCTGCTGCTTCCCCAGTTAGTCTGGTGTCATGTTGCGGTCAGGTTTGAGTCGGTGTTGAGACAGTTTGTCGACCGGCTGTACAAGGACTCAAACAAGGAGAACGAAGGGTCGCTAACGTCGACACAGCAACCGGGTGAGTCCCTGGCTGACATGATGGTCATCCTTCGTCTGGTTTGTTTGTCAGACAATCCCTTGGCTTTTTACTTCAAAACTGCCATTAAATTCCATTAAATATTTTTTATTGCTGCATATTGTGTCCTATTTGCTGTGTTCTCGACTGTCATCTGCTAAGTAAAATAGAAAAGAAAATAAAACAAAACTGAGACATCTGGCGAGTGTTAGAAAGCATAGCATACTGACTTGTACATTTTGTAATGTTGTCATATTTTTATTTTCAACAGGTTTTCATATGTTTGTCCGCTCTTTTTCTGTTTTGTTTTTAGCTGCTGAATTTCTTTTTTATTTATGCTTTTTCAAAGTACTTTTTCTACTACTATTTTATCTATCATCATCATTTTGCTGAACCATCATTAACGTTTTATGTCCACTTTTCCGTGCTAGCACAGGTTGGACGTTTCGCACAATGAGACTCCCAATAACTCTCGATTCCTTGCAATCTCCCTATATATGCAGTAGTAATATTTTGCAGTGTGATTTCTTTCTTTGCATTCGTCACCTGCTGTCGTCTGACAGCGAGTGTTGTGTCTGCAGGAGGTGCTGCACGCCCCACCGCCCCCTCCCCTACCCTCCCCTCCAGTCTGGAGCTCTCCGCCCTGAGTGCGGAGATGAAACAACTCCGCATCCAACTGGAGCAAACTTCCTCGGATAATGACCGAACGAGAGAGCGAATCAGGGAATATGTTGTTGCCTCGCGGGGGGCGGAGGGGGTCAGCGGGAGTGAAGGGACGCCAGGGGCACGGTCCGGGGCCAGTGAGAAATGTCGTCTAATTTAAATAAGGATTTTTTTCCCCTTTGAAAAAGATATTTCGTAGCTAAAGTCTGTTGAATTGATGAAGTCTTAGGGCCGGCCAGTATTGGTGCACATTTAGATTCTATCTGTTTTATATTGAGATGATGCTGAGTGGTAACGTAGAAACTTAATAAATTTGACCTATGTAGGGATCTCTGCATATTGCTACAGCTACAGATGAGTAGCACGTGAAGCCTTCAATCGTCTGCAGCATTTGTGTGCTGTGCAAGCAAGCAGTGTGCTGTTTTGAGTGGGTGTAAATTTTTGTATGTAGTAGCATGCGTCTCGTGCGTATAGCGTGGTTATCTGCATGCAAGTGCCCAGCGCTAGGTTGACCTTTGAGGTCTAGTCCTGTTTAGATGTAGCTGCGGGTGAAAGATTGAGTGACCTCGTTGATAAGCAACCCATGCTGCTTGTCGGTTGGGTGCAGCTGTCGGTGGGGTGGAAGGTCAGGTGACCCAATCTGCGCTGTACGCGGTGGCCGAGTGGGCGCACTACGCACAGCTGACAGCGCAGCTGGATGCGTGTCACCGAGAGCTGGACGCAGTCGAGTCAATCACTGACAACCTGCACGCTTACCTCAGCAGCAGCGCCGAGGCATCCACCGTGAGTCTTGTTACTGATCTCTATTTCTTGTTGCTGATATCTGTTAAATCTCTAATCTTTATTATATTTTCCTTTGGATTATGCTTAGGTTATATTGATAACTTTGAAGAAAGAATAGCTTTCATGTGTAGTCAAGAGAATAACAGTGCAGCAAATATATCGATAAAATCACAAATGTCCTACGAATCAAACTGTTTTTTTCTGCTTGAATTGTTTGTTATTCTTGAGTCTATTTTTGTATCATTCTGTGTTAATGGTTTGAAGGTAAGAATTCACCTATTTAAAGACATTAATATATCAACCCGTAACTTTTTTTTATATAATTAAGCCTTCATTTTTGAATGCGATATTTTATTGGTAGGTAATTGGTTTCTTTTATAGATTTTTTACCATTCTAAGTAAGATTTCTTCAGTTCTTCTACTTCATTCAAGTTGATTTGAGCACTTTTATGAATATTATGTGCTGGTAATATTGTTTGTGCTCATATTCTGCTATAGGTGATGGGATGGGTGACGAGTCTACTGACAGCTGTCAATCATCTCAAGCAGCTGCTGGGGGAGGAGCTTAGACTGGCTTCGCTGTTCTGGAGCTCCGCCTCCTTACCTAGCGACAGCACCACGCATGCCGAGGTCAGCCAATCAGTGCTCTACTTTGCGACTTCTTTATGTGAGAAAATGCCTGTTTATTTTTATTGAACTTTCAGCTTTATTGCCCACAGTTAGTGTGATGTATCACATTCGTGAAATTCATAAAAATTACACGCGAGCATTAAATCTTATGATTTATTTACGTAAATAGTTTTCTTTCATTAAATCAATGCTATGACACGAATCGGCAAAACTCGCGAAAATGACATGCGGAAAGAACGCTGCACGAACTGTTTTTAATTGACCGTCTTCGAAATCTTGAAAATTAAGTGCAGCTAAATTTTAAAGAGTCCAAACTGCCAAAATAACATGCAGCAAAAATTTGATATTTTAACGTAATAGTGTCTATGAATTCTGAATAAATTTTTTGAGTTTCTTTATATTTTAGGGATCTTTGTTGATATGTTTAGTTGTTTTAATATTGATTGCTGTGTTTTATTTTATATTGTATGCAGTGCACGGCGTGCTAACCCTTGTGTAGTGCTAACCCTTGTGTAGTGCTAACCCTTGTGTAGTGCTAACCCTTGTGTAGTGCTAGCCC
>JAQIWG010007043.1:0-12700 GCA_034695025.1 Chamaedrilus cognettii
CGCGTTTTCGCGAACGACGCAAAACGCGTATACCAGACCTCAGTAAATGGTCCATATCTCAGCAACCAATAGGAATTCAAAGCTAAAATTTTCAGGTTTTCTCTTTAAGATATCTGTTAACACCTGGTAAAAAAATCAGCCAAATCTGAGATGGTCACCCGGGAAGTTTTCTGAATATTGGTTGATTTGACATGGAATGACCCTATTCATATATTATATATATATCCACATGGGACACAACATTTTAGTAGTGCAGAATCACAGATTAGAAGAAACAAAGCTACTAGTGGACCGAATGCTTATTAACTATACCGTGTCCCTTCTCAAGTCTAGTGGCCTCTAACATTGAATGCATCGTCCAATGCATCTGTGCAGATTCAGAAATCTATTAAAAAAATTTCATATTTGCCGATCTGATAAACTTAATAGAATCACTGATCTGTGCAGGCGCAGGCGGACAAAGTAATGTTTAAAAGAAAAGTTGATGAGATGCAAACAATGACTTTGAAACTGAACCAAGAGCTGGAGTATCTTAAAAAAGAGCTACTCAAAGCAAACAGAGAAACAACCGATCTCAAAAAGCAACTATTCAATGCAGACAACGCGATAGCGAGTCTCAAGCAGCAACTACCTGGTGAGTCAATAGTCGGATTTTGTAAACGATTTTGTAAACGTTCCTACAGCGTTTATGTGCAAAACATGTCTGTTAGGTCAAGTGGCCCTGATGGGTGCCAAAGAAGCAAAAGTAAGGGAGAACCTATTTGAAAGAGTAGAAAAGCTTTGGTATCTTGGCGACTAACGCCAATGGAGGTGTAGAATCTGCCTCAAGTGATAAGGACAAGATGCGAATAGGGAAAGTTCAAAGAACTATCACTGGTTCTAAACAAAAATTATATAGCTGAAACTGAAAGGAATGGTATACAAAGTGTTTGTAAGAAGCGCAATGATACAAGGTCGTGAGACATGGGCAATGAAGACTGAACAGGGGGCCAGATTTGAGTGGACAAATATGAGAATGATGAGATGGATGAGCATAGTGTCATCAAAAGAGAGGAAGTGATATAAGATGCAAGGATGCAACGGATAGGATAAAGTCGAAGACGAATGTTCATGCATGCCAATGATCTACCCCTGCGTATATTGCACAGGTTAGTGTGTATGCGTGAGGAATGCGACCACAAAGCATGCGTGTTTGTGTGTGTGCTGCTCTGTATGTGCCTACACTACAGCGCCTGCAAGGCTCTGTGGTGTAGTGGTCAAGGCGTCGGATTGAGAGGCCAGAGGATCTGGGTTCAAGTCCCCGCGTCGGCAACTATCAAACCGTGCGTTACAGGCCCTTCAGCAAGGCTGTTAGACACACAAGTGTCGCTAGCTGCTAACCCCGTGCCAGATAATTATTTATTTGGTTGGCGTCAGGAAAGGCATACGGCCGTAATAACCCAGCTCCTGCAGTCCTCACCAAGAGCGCATACGTCTAAACCTGTGTGAAAACATGGACATTAACAGAACGCACAAAAAAGGCGGTTGGTTTCGTTAGTGCCTAAAGCAAATAATACATAATTTCTGCAATTTTTTTACTCATTTTTACTAAAACTCTAGTGCGCGATAAAGCCTTTCTGTGTGCACTGAAGACTTAATTTATTATTGCTGCAACAGAAAGTTTTCTCGTTGCTGTTGGATTGCATGAAATATTCACGACGTCTCAGCGCATCTGTCACATCAGCCTCAAGCGTGCGGACCGCGTCAGCACGATCGACTCAACGCCCACTGAGGTGAAGTATGGCGCAGCTGCCTGCGTGATGGGTGACACTCTGTACGCTGTGGGGATTGGAAGTGCATGCAATGAACTCTGGAAATGGAAAGCGATGTCTCATTGGTGGACAAGATGTGCGGACATGACGTCAGACAGAAGTTGGCATTGCGCAGCAGTTGTTGACTCGACGGTGTACGCTCTAGGCGGACAAAGAAACGCTGAGCATTATACGAAAGAAACGCTGAGCAGTATCGAAGCTTACCACACACAGACAAACAAATGGTCTGCTGCGGGTCACCTGACGCATCCTGTACATCATGCAGCTTGCGTCCCCTACAATAGCTCCATCTATGTATTCGGTGGCTGGAATATACGTAATTATGCCGTAAATCATATACAAGTGTACGACACTGCTCAACACAAGTGCACATTGCTGAAAAACGTAATGCCGCAAAGATACCGAGAGATGAGAGCCGTGGTGTGGGAGACGTCTGCTATACTGCTTCACTACGACACCTGCTTCATCTACAACTTTGAGACTCAGATATGGCAGGAGAGAGAGTCGTACAAAAGTAGTCTGGATTATTTCGGCTTGGTCGTTGATATAGACACTCTCTACATCGCTGGTGGTGGGGACGGCTTCACCACGACAGACGCCGTACGTTGCGTGTCGATGCGTGACGTCATAGAGAACAATCCAGCTGTCTGGAAGCATCATGCCACTCTGCCACAATGCGCACGTTTAGATGCCTTCGGTCTTGTACGACCAACCATGGCAAACGTTCCATGGCAAACACACAAGTCGCATTGAGGAGTGTCATCCCTCAGCACATTACAGCCGATCAGCTCAGTTACAAAGAATGAGATGACTGTCACCAGTTATGGAAGTCACATAACTACACGATAAAGCTCCTGGAATAAATGATCAAACGCAAATCAAAACAACATTTGACAAAACTAAGTACTTTTATTGCTTTCTAGTACTAAGTAACTTTATATTATAAACTAAGAGTGGTATTCTTGGACGTGATTTAACACTAAACGTGGTGTTGACACCCAAAGATCAACCTCGAGAAAGATTTAACCGCGGATTACCAATTTATTGTATTCATGAACACTGATTAACTACACCAGGAGATGAACTGCTGGATCATCCATACGTTAAACTCACACATTTTAACTGGCCAATTTTGGACGTTTAAGCCAAGCTCAACATCTGTACCATTGTGATTTATATTGTCCTTCACTTTTGTTGACGTTACCCTAGCATTGAACAAACTATTGAGTGTGTAAAAAACCAATCGCAATGAATAAAAGATAGATCAATATTAAAAACTCCAAATACAGATTCAATGTAGATGTACATAAAATTCTAAATACATGTCATGCAATGAAATAAATTTTAAAGTTGAAATTTAAATTTAAAGTTAAAATTGAAACTTAATAGACGGACCCATCGAGGGCTGTGGTTCATATATATTAACAATCCAACTCGCGCCTGACTTTTCTGCCACCCATGACATTAGCAGTACGGTACCTAGGCTAGAGTTGCAAATTGGACTAGCGTGCATGTTGACTCCAAACAGAGGTGCCAAACCATTGAGGTGCGGAGATGGGTGCCCGCAGTGGTCGACCTGAGCCGACACAGCCTGCATCCCACTAAATCCTGACTGTTGAAGCACTGCCTATACTTTGCACTTAATTGAATTTCTGGCAATTATTGACAATATTAACTAAATAAGTAATTCATGGTTACATGTAATTCATGGTTCGCTTCTATTGTATGTTGATGGCTAATGGATTGGATTTATAAATATGTTCCTTTATTGCAAATTTTTATGTAAAATTTACCATGAATGCCAAATGCACTGATTTTGCTATGTAGCACATACACCGTGGGTCAAATGTAAAGGACCCAACAAATTTCTTGAATAGCTCCCGCATACAATAAGCCAAGTCCATGAAATTGCTGTCATACTAACTCGGATCATTGCTTCATATTTCTGCCAATTTTCGTTGAATTTCATCCAGCGGTTTATAAGATACATCCAGTTAAAATTGACCACCAAAAAAAGACGTCTACCGGGCTGGGAAACTGCTTAATTGCCGTTTGCACCTGTTGTGCAAGCCAATAGTTTGTTCACGCTGCTGCTTATCTTTATGATAAGTACAGAAAGTTCAAATTTGTCCAACTTTTTGGTTAGTCCACGCTTCAGGTGTTTGACGTTGATTATTTTCTGACGCGTTTCGTAACAAGCACTATTCTGCTAAATGTTGATAATTGACAGTGCGCCACTTTGACGCCCAGTGCTTTGTGTCATTCTTCTTTTATACCACGCTCTTCAATCGCTTCACGTGCATGTTGAAACCAAATCTTGT
Source organism: Chamaedrilus cognettii (assembly GCA_034695025.1). NCBI lineage: Eukaryota > Metazoa > Annelida > Clitellata > Enchytraeida > Enchytraeidae > Chamaedrilus > Chamaedrilus cognettii. Next base: position 4,133 of record JAQIWG010007043.1, read on the forward strand.
TGAAACATAACATGAAGTATACATTCCTGGATTGCAAACAATTATTGAATCGTAATTTTAAAGAGATATACTACAAAATTGTTGATGCAAATAGCAATTAAGCTGTTTGCCAGCTTAGTTGATGCGTTTTCTGTAGGTCAATTTTGATTACTTGTATCTTCTTAACTGCTTGATGAAAGTCAACAAAAATTGACACAAATATGAAGCAATGGTCCAATTTAATGTTGTAAAGATTTCATTGACAACGCTTATTGCGTTCGATAGTTATTGAAGAAATTCATTGGGTCCTTTACTTTTGAGCCACGGTGTATATAGATTTTTTTTGTCGTTTTGTCCCTGGACAATATTGTCAATTCTGTGTAGCTTGGTCTTGATATTAGTATCTATCTGATTATTCATATTATTAAATCTAATTCCATTCATGGTTATTCAATATCAGAGGACGACCTATCAGCACACTAGTTACACAGTTTAAATTGACCATTCTGATCCCTGATTGGTCAGTGATATCATCATCTAAATTTAGACACAGCTATCAAAGATCAACTCAGCGATGGGCTTATCGTGCGTGCGTTTCGGCATTCTTAAAATAAATATTTTCACTAGAAGGTCAACTTTTCATGAAAATAGGCTAACTCATATCGCATGGATTAACTCAAGTAGTGGCCTCTCTCAATACAGCCCTAAGTATTTAACGGTGCTCATGCAGTCAAACTATCTGGATATTCTGCGCACTAAACTAAAATCTAACCGTCTTTTTTCGTCGTCTAATCTCTTAATATTTTTACACAGATTTAGACTTTTGCGCTCTGATGAGGACCACTGGAGCTGAGTTTTTATGCCCTTCCTGATGCCTACCAAATAAATAATTATCTGACACAGGGTTAGCAGCAAGCGACCCTTGTGTGTTTAACAGCCTTGCTAAAGGGCCTGTAACGCATGGTTTCACAGTTGGACACTGGCGCAGGGACTTGAACCCTGGTCTCTGGACTCTTTGTTTGACGCCTTAAAAACTACACCACAGCGCCTCGCCACTGCCTTGAAAATATTCAAGAACTATTCTAACTGTCATTGCACCATGGGTGAGTATGTGATCCTTACTTCTTACCTCTCTTACGATCTTACCTCTGCATCATAGGTGAATGATCTTGTCTTACCTCTGCAGCACCATGGGTGAGTGAGTGATCTTGTCTTACCTCTGCACCATCGGTGAGAGTCATCTTGTCTCTACACCAGGGTGAGTGAGTGATCCTATCTTACCACTGCACCATAGGTGAATGATCTTGTATTACCTCTGCACCATGGGTGAGTGGGTGATCTTATCTTACCTCTGCACCATGGGTGAGTGGGTGATCTTGTCCATCTTATCCCTCAGTTTGTTCAGTCCGGCGCTGAACATGTGTGACGCTCCCTTCTTCTCGGAGTCCGCCTCAGAGCTGATGCTCACTGATGGAGATCCCCTGTACATTACGCACAGACCACGTGACGCCGATGCTGCGAGACAAGCTTCACTGGTTACGAATCCAGCAGCGCATCACCTACAATTTGCGTCTATACAATACAATGTTGTTTATTCAGTCGCAACAGACACACGCAATGTATTATGCATAAGCTTCAAGCAATTTAAGTTAAAGTACGGCAGAAATGGATGATAAAGGTTTCTTGCAAAACGCTAATAAACCACCCTGTACTTCTAGAATTTCAGTAGAGAAAAGTAGTTACAAAACTTGTGCAAAGAACACTTGCCTCATCAAGGTGCAACAAACAAAACGAACAAAAATACATAACAAACAAAACCAAATAAAATAATAAACGTAAAAATAATGATAACATGCGTCTATTGGTCTACAAAGCTCACGAGTGGGAGGGGATACAAGTTTCGTAATCATTCTTAACAGTGAATGTTCAATTGTCCATGAATGTTGGCTTTCATGAAACACCGCTTGAAACTTTCTATAATGCTATACGCTAACTTGAACAACTATACACTTTAGTAACGCTAATTTCTGTGCCCTGCATTCAATTTTGTATGCGCAGCACCTCTGGGATTCGTGCGCACCCATGCAGCTTAGAGGGAACATTGGTTGTGTCTGCATTGGTTTACAAAGTACATCAACAGTCACTGTCTTACATCAGGGAGTTAGTCACTCCTGTCACACGCACCGCGACCACAGCTCAACTCAGGTCTGCCAACAGACCCGACGCTCACGTGACACTGACCTGCCCACCTACCCGCCGCAACTACTCAGAGAAGCGATGATTTTCTTCTGCTGGGCCGTCTGCGTAGAACAGTCTTTCACTTGTGACCCCCCATTTCTCCCTTTTCCTTGATCTGTTCTTAATACTGAAGCTTAATGCTCTTGAATTGTTTGTAAGGTGCTCTTGATACTGCTGCATTGCTGATTTAATCTATTTTTACTTGCCTGAAGTTATTCGCATTGTTGCTTGTTCTTGTTCTTCTTTTAGATCGTCCGTCAGCTTTGAGTGACGATGGGGCCGAATGAGCTCTCTCCAAGCATCCCTGTCAGACATCGTCCTTATGGCATTGTTTCATTGACATACCCTTTTGTTCAAGGTCCTCCGCTATGTTGACGATCCATCTTCGACGATTCTTCGTCTTGGTCTGCCTTAGCTTCTGGCACCATGTACTTTAGTTTGCAGAGAGCTACTGTAAGTAGGGCAGTCGTTCCTGGCTCATTCTGGAGTCGTATCCAGACCATTTGACACGTCTTTCTGGCATTTTTTGCCCCTGTGATATTTCCTGCCCCAAGTCATTGCCTAATTACTTGCTTCTGATCGAATCTAATAATTGATCGCTACCTTGCTAAAATTAGCATTCATGGTGAAAATACATACTATAAAATCAAACATGGAGAATAAAAGCATCATAAATAAAACAAAACTTTTCAAAGAACAATTCTACTTTCAAACCAACCTAAAAGTGGTGACGGCAGACGCGGCGGCTGTGGCAGACACCCACGCCTCAAACCCAAGCTCCCCGTCGGGCTTGGGGCAGCGCTTGTGTGGCTGAAGGTAGGCGAGGGTCGGGCGGTTGGCACGCTGGGTCGACAGGTCGGCAAGCTGAACCACAACCTGACCCAGCACGTCCTTCTCGTGCTTCTCTGAGACAACGAGCGTGAGCGGCACCGAGGGGTCCTCGATGTCACTGCGTGCAGCAAAACAATGGGGTCAAGTTTGTTTGTTCGTAGTGAAACAATGGGGTAAAGTGTAAGTTAACAGCAAAACAGACTTGACCTTGATGATAGTCAACAAACAACCTTAATCTCGCTGTTAGTCATGTGCTTACGTGTGCACAAGGTTGTTTGTTGCTTAACAGCGCGGAAGTGTTTGTTGCGTAACGGCACAGCAGCGTCTAGAAGTGTCGTAGTGCCAGACAAGATAGAGATTCAAAAAATTGCTTCATTATCATCATCATCATTCATGTTTCACGTCCACTTTTCCGTGTCAACACAGATTGAACGCTTTCCACAACACTGAGACTCCCCCACAACTCTCGATTCTTTGCCATCTCTCTATTCATGCCTCGCTCCTTCATATCGTTCTCCACCGACTTCTTCCATGTTTTCTTCCCCCTCCCTCTTCCAACGATCCCTTCCACCTTAATATATCGGCATGCGGACACCCAGTCTACCTCATTCATGCATTCCACATATCAAAACCACCTCAGTCTCCCTTTCTTCACCATGTCCGTTACGTCTAAGACACCTAACCGTTTTCTTAGATTTTTGCTTCAACACTTGTCCTTCAATGACACTCCACACATCCATCTCACCATCATTTTCTCTGTCCTCCGTAATCTCTGAAGATCCTCCACCTTCGCTGGCCATGTCTCACTTCCATATACCAAAGTACTTAGCATACACATTTTGTAGAATTACCCCTTCAGTTTCAATGAGACACCCCTTGCTTTCAGGATAGGTCCCAGTTTGTTAAAGTTTGCCCAGGCACCTCTGATCCTAGCCCTTGCTGCCTCCTGTGCTTCCCCTCGGCAACCAATCACATCTCCCAGGTAACAGAAACTACTCACATGCTCCATGCCACACCCCTCCTCAAGCATCACATACTTCTCCTCCTCTGTCATAACACTATTATCTATACCCTTGATACACACCGAGCACTGGAAAAGTGGATCTTCCTTCAATCTACCTTTATTTCACTACACTTTTTGTGAATCCACTTCCTGCACTGGCAACATTTGATTGCGTTTATACCCACTCCTTCTCTGCATACTCCACATGGATATTTTCCTGAGCTCAAGATTTGTCTCAAATTTTATTTGCACCTCATCACCTTAGTTTTCTTAAAGTTTACCCGAAGTCCCTTCGCTTCCAGACTTTCTTTTCATATCTATACTCTCTCCATCAGCAGCTCTTCCGACGCCTCAGCTGTCGCTAAATCATCGGCATATAGTAGCTCATGTGGTAAGCCTTTCCGGAATTTCTTGGATATTGCTTCCAGAACAATTATAAATAGCAGTGGGCTAAGCACAGAGCCCTGGTGTACTCAAACCTTCACCTCAAACAGTTTGCTCTCACCCGCTTTGACTCTAACTTCCGTCTGTGCTCCTGCATACATAGCCTTTATGACTAATATAATATACTCTTCCACACCGAGTTCCCTTAATGACCACCATATCACTTCACGTGAGACTCTGTCAAGGCCTTTTCTAGATCCGAAAATGCCATCCACAACTCCTTTTTCTTTGCTAAGTACTTCTCTTGCACTTGCCGCACTATGAAAATTGCATCTGTTGTGCATTTCCCTGATCTGAAGCCGAATTGCATATCATCAATATTCACGTTCCTCCTATTTCTTCCTTCCATAACTCACTACAACACTTTCATTGCATGCTCAAGCAACTTTATCCTCTGTACAATCTACAGTCCAATGCATCTCCCTTTCCTTTATATATACTCACCATCAAACTCCTAGTCCAATCATCCGGTATCTTCCAGTCCCTCACAACTGCATTACATAGATCAGTCATTCACTGTATTCCTTTCTCCCCTGCAGCCTTTAGCAATTCTGAGATGTAGCCTATGTAGCCTATATGTTGCAGTATTTGGGATGTTTTAGTGGAATTGGCTTCAAGGGGGGTGTTGGAGAAGTTAGGGGAGTGTCAATTTTCCTTGTCATTTTCCTGTCAGTGTCCCCCACCCCTCACCGCTGTGCCATGCACAGGGGTGAGGGGTGGGGGGCACTGACAGAGATTTTTACTCTCACTGACACGCGTTTTACTTTCGTTTTTATCTCGACTCCACCAAAAGACACGGTTTGGTTTTGACTTCACCATAAAATCTATCAATTCCACTTAGGACCGCGACAAAATAATGAGCATGCTAGATTCTTTGTTGAAAACTACTCAAATTACTAATTGGCATTCTCTCTCCTGACGACATACGTCTACTCTACACCCCCACAGGGTGGGTGCTGAGGGGGATGTTTCGATAATTTCCAGCGGGGTGTTGATGATTTTGAGGGGTGTGTTTACCCCTATTGTTGTATAAATCACTGTCTGTAGTGAAGCTCAGAAAATCGATTAGCAGTTTTGCGAATCTATTTTGATTTTGATTAGCAGTTGCACTATTTGATTAGCAGTTTCTATATCGTCTTTAAATCGTCCAAGGCATGACACGCGGAACTAACTGTTGAATCTGCAGTGTGTTGCAGCCTTTAGTAGTCGTCAAACTATTTTTTTATATCTCCACTCCACGGATCTGATATTGCGCCATGACGCCGTGATGTGGTCCGTGATATATGATGGGCCAAATCGCGACATTAGTTATAACATTATACAAATGTAGGCAAGCGTACGTCAATTGTTTACTAGGCCCAGGCCTAATAGAGCCGCGCGTGAACCAGGGGCGCCGGAACGTTTTTGTGATCGAGTGGGGCAAAGTTAGGGAAGGAAGTTACAGAATGAAGTAGCCGTCAAAATCAGTGGTGTCGGTCCCGTAACTTCAAGAAGTTCAATATCTATCGTCTGACCACGCCAGAAACTTTTGTGACTGGGGGGGGGGGGGGGGGAGGTGCTGACGGAAATTTTTACTTTTGTGGGGGACAAGGGGGGGCACAAAGCCTGGGGAGCAACTATAATTGTTTACCCCCTCCCACACTGCGGAGTGGAGGTAGCATTGCCCCCCCTGCCCCCCCCACCGTTCCGGCGCCACTAGCGCGAACTGAAAGTGAAAGCAATGCTTGCCTAGCCTATCACTGATCGGTTTGCTGAGCCTCGATTTACACAATTTTTTGATTCGCAACAATTGCGAGTCAAATTTGTGTACGATTCGCAAATAAGGTCAAATGGATTCGCAAATTTGCGATGCGAATCTGCACAAATGGGCTACAGGCCTGCGTGTGAGCCAACACAACCATGCTGTGGCTTAAATAGCTGCGTTCAATCAAAGTTGTTCCAACGCCCTCAGACCTTCAGGCTAAGCAGCTGGCATCTAGTTGAACATGTGTGTGCAATTTCGTTGAATACAACTTCTAAATATTTATTTCATTGTCACTTCCAAATGCCCAGATTTACAACACTGTAGAGAGATTCCTCAAAGATATTAATGTCCTGTAGAACTATTGACACGTAAATCTGAAAATTGGTATAGGCCCTGTGTATGGAGAGCATCGTTACCTAGAAGGGTTCCTAATTTGGCATTAATGGGATCAAAGATTTCAGAAAGAGAGAATTGCTTGTGCGACTATGTAAGGAACGAGGAAGCTACAGTGTATATGTATAACAATGTTTCAATACTTTTGAATCCTCTAGGTTTGCTAACACTGCTCAGCTGTGATGATCACCGCAACCACTTTCCGAGCAATTCTTCAATTTGCGAGCAATATAGGGTCTGATCGAGCAGTCGTCAAGCAGTCGTTCTATGGAGCAATTGTCAATATGTTTTGGGCATGAGTTATTTATTGAGCAATAATGATTGTCATCCAGTATACGTTGGGCAAGTCGGCTGAGCAAAATAAGTCATGTCAAGTGAGGACACTGACGGTCGGGAATGTACCGTGCGTAGCTTTCGCTTTCGAAACGTCCTTGTTTTGACAGCAGTGGTGCGAGAAATAGCAGCTAGAAACAACTGTAAGGCGACACGTGTACGGTCTAGAACAGCTATGCGCAAAATAACAACACTGTGAGTTACCAGGGTCGACTGAGTTCAGTAAGTATATCAACGCACAGCGATAAATCCTCGTCCGGAGTTGTTTGTTGTTGCGCCCTTTGTCTGTCAGTGACGCTCTCACTCGACCAGCGCGTCTTGTGTACCGTCGTTGATTTTTGTCGGACGTCACTCATAATATCAACAGCTATCGACTGCAGTCATGCAGGGGCGCTCGTATCCCGGTGTGGTTTGGCTGTTTGGGTGCTGAATCTCATTTTTCATGCAACATTGTGACCTCCTTTTCCCTAATTGGGCGAAAAATATCTTCCCACATTATTGTTTGCTGGCCTTGCTACAAAACATTATCTTTCCCAGCTCCGGATGGACCGATTGACTGTAACTAGTGCTCAACGTCGACAAACAGCGACCAATCAGAAATTGAAATAGAATGCAACGCACTCGATTGTCATCGTCGCTGTAGCCCGGTGGCGCCAAATAAAAACATATTTGGTTTAATTTATTTTAAGAGGCAGTGCTCGACAAGCAGCGAGAGGCAAATCGCTGCTTGTCGAGAAGTGTGCCTTTTCATAAGCAAATCGCTAAAATTCTTTGAGGAATTTTTTTTTCTAATACAATAGATTTGAGAGCATCAGATTCTTCCGTCGTATTTACAACTCTTACAGTTACTCCAAAGAAAATATAAATATAGCATTAGTGCCATTATTAAGGTTTAAGCAAATGTGGCGCCATCCGGTTGATCTGTAGATTGCAAGATGAGAAATATAAAACAATTCTTAACTTCAACGCAGGACGTTGTTACTGCAGACGAGCTGATGAAATTCTGTCAGCAGCTCATCCACCACGGACAGTTTAAATCAGTGCGACCTTTGACAGTCGGCAGCAAAGTTGAATTAGAGGATAACGTTGCGAGCCTGAACGAATGTGGACTAAAACTCGAAAGATTGGATGTAGACACTATGTATTATTCAATTCACCGTTACGCTATCCCGCTCACACAGCGGGTTCCTGTTGAATACAACGGAGCAGTAGTCAGGATTTATACACACTTCGTGCATCCCGGTTACGCGAGACTGATTGAAGAGGGGAGCGGCGCAGAACTGAAGCATCTCGTAGACACAGCAGTGAGACATTACACAACTCTAAAAGGCCCTGCCGATCGATATGACACTATGGCTGCAAGTTTGCAAGAGAACTTGCAAATGAAAATTGATGATATGACTGTTAGGCTGTTGATACCGTTAAAAGACCGTGTCCCCGCCGTTCACTGTCCGTACTGGCCCGTAGAGGCGTCGGAATGGATCACGCGAATACGCTGTCAAGCCTGTCCGTCCAAGTCTGTCATGAAACAAGTCGTCAGATACGGGTGTGACTTTGTTGGCGTAGCGCACAAACTGAGTTGCAACATTGAGAACAAGAACGA
>JAQIWG010007044.1:0-12699 GCA_034695025.1 Chamaedrilus cognettii
GACAGTGTCAAAATAGCAAATTAAAATGGTAGCATGGTCCTCATGCTACCATTTTAATTTGCAATTTTGACACTGTCTTGTTGTTAAAAAATTTGCGTTGCCTCTTACAGGCTAAAGATTTTCGGATATAATATAATAATATAATATAATAACTTGCAAAAATTTTGTGCCATATAGAATTTGAAGAAGCGGCTTAGGAATATCTTAATCTGACTTTGATCAAGATTTTTGCCACTGATAGTAAGTGAGCGTTGCTGCGTTGTTTTCAATGCTCGAATTATGAAGACCTTACAATCCTTGTGAATTATTCAATTCTTGTAATATAGAAATTGGCCACTAGGTTATTGACCATTATTATTAATTAAGTGACTGCTGGCTTAATAAAGAACGAATGTAATGTATTGCGTTGCATTATGCAAATGCAATGAATTAACATGTAGACTTGATGTCTCAGGTATCCATAGCTTCTTATTCATATCTTCATACGAACAAGAGTATGTTAGTTGAGAGCATGTATTTACAAACGAGCGCTGACTGCATGTGTTTGTTGGTTTCTTTGTTTTTTGTATGTCTCATCTACTTCCATTGGTAATTTCAGTCTACTCTCGTTATTTGTGAGCCGATGTCTCGAGAATTGATGCGTTCTCTCTGTCTCGGCAGAGGTAACAAACCGACACGCCGCAGAGGAGAAGCCAGTGCTACCACTCGAAATATTCTGAAAAAGGATTCCTGCCAATCATTAATTACAATGCTACTCGTAGCGAAGAAACTTATTGTGCAGTGTGTAGGCACTAGGCATGCATGGCTGATATAGGCCAAAGGCCAAAATAGCAGGCTATCAATTTCTGTCTTCTAAAATGCCGCAGGGGTCATAGATTTTTTTTATAGATTTTCACAGTCTAGCTAGTTCCATGTCATGTGAGCTTTTATCCTATACAGAACAACTGTTCCAATATACTCCAGCACCCAATGTGCGCAATACGCTTGTTCAAAAGAAATATGGAAAAGATGTGAGTTTGATTACAATAATTGTAATCATTAAATTAAAAGTCATTATTTTAACTTATAAGTGCTTTGTTTGCATTATCAAATGTCGCTCATCAAGTAATCGTCTGATCATCAGCCGATGTAATTTGGATCTTTTCTCCTTTTCTTCATCTCAGCATACAATTCCTTCTCAAGAAGGTCGTCCATCATTCCGATCCGTGGCCTTCACGGTCCTCTCTTTTCCTCCATTTTTGCCTCTATCATATCTGTCATAAAACCCTCTCCTCTAATTACATGTCCGATTCAGTTTTTTTGATCTCTCCAGTAAACTCCTAAACGTTTCAAGATATTCATCATTCTCACCCAGTTTACTCCATCAATTGCATTTCAAAATTTATGAAGCAAACATACACGTCATGCCAAATTCTAGACTCCTTGCAAAAATACACACGGCACGCGAAACAGAGAGTGTGTTTGGTGCACGAGATATTCTGTCTTTCAAATTAAAAAAATGGCTTAAGCCCATTTTTAAAACGTTAATTTTTAAAACACTGGCTTTTAAACATTAAAGCTTAATTCATTGGCACAATATATCCAGCATGCAATATCCTTCTCAGGCCGCAAATTCGGCTTTTTAAAGAACTATAATGTGCTGCGCTACACGTCCATATCACAAATGCTGACATGTCCAGTTGAATTCAAACTACAGCCTACCTGCCTGATCAGCTGTTAAATGGTGAGACTACTGAAAACAGTAAACTACTGATACCTCCAGTGCTTTCTATCGCGCTTGCTACATGTTCTTGGCTGATTCGCAAAAACCCAACAAATTGCCTGAAGCGTGCATAGCTGCGCCGCTCTAGTATATCCAACATCTCTCTGATCTTTTTGCTAAGGGTCCCTTCTCATTAATGGCCGCCATGTGCTCGGGTGAAATACAATCTGCGGCAACCAGCTCATTCAAAAGTCCATTCAGCGTGATGTTTTTTACCAGAAAAAAACGCAATGAGGACAGCTTTCGTCTTTCGAGCTGAGAGAAAGGTCTGTCTTCGTCTTGTGAGTCTAAAGCTGTGGAGTAGAACACAATCAATATAGACTACATGTACAATGGTAGCCTATATTCATTAGTTCTATGACAAAAAGTAACTACTGAAACTTTACCAATTATGAAAGCTGGAATCGTTTACAGAGATCAGTATTCAAAAACGTGATAAGCATTTTTAGCTTAACCTTTAGTCGGATATTTTTGTTTAAATGCATCTTGCGGATTTGTGACTTAGCGACTTCGCGCTTTTGCGACATTGCTAAGCAAAGCATTCACTCCAGCCTTATTCTCGACACGCAGCGAACCTCGACGAGTGTGTCTAGCACAAGAATAGCAAAAAGTATCAAAAACCCCTCTTTAGTAACCACCTGCCTCTCTGCGCCCTGCACGTCATTTTAGGCAATTGACACCCAAGAGCATTTTTGGATGCACCATTGACGCAGCCTGGCCAGCCTAATCCAACCTCCATTGCTGTGGCTCAGGGCCACCGGTCGCTAAAGGAAGAGAGCTACACCCAAGCGTCCCAGGGTTATCACCATAAAGCATTTTCAGCGATATGTCTTGTGATTTGTTTATATAATTAAGGAATACAAGGTTTGTGACAAGAATTTTTTTGAAGTGTACAGATTTCACCACTAGTCGGATACTCAAGCCGAAATGCATTAGCACGATGGCGCTATCCTAACCCTTTTTCATCATTTTTCTTCACTATAGCGCAGCAAAACAAATAGATATTAATCGTTCTTCGCACAGAGGCTTAAACTCTAGGTATTGATAGCTATTCCTAAATCAGATTCAAATCAGTTCTAAAGCATTAACTGCAGCATTTACCTCCGTCAGCGGAGATGTATTTGGCGAGATGTGATTGGTGGGTAGCACTGAGAGCGTTGAGGAAATCCTCGTATCGTTGCACGTCAGTCTGTTGACTCAACATCTCCAGCAGAGCGGCGTTTTGTTTGTAACGATTTGCGTATTCTTCCACTCCTTCTATCTGATATTTCGCTAACACCTCCTTGCTTGTGAGCTGGTCCATCAAACCGTACTGACACTCAAGATTAGGACGCAGCACATCTCGATGGGCATTCAAGATGCGTCGATACTCTGCAACATGATCAGATTTGATCAGATTTTATAACTATAAATGAAGAAAAGACATAATCAAACCTTCTGTTTGTAAGCTTGCGTCGGCCGCTGTCTGCTTTCAAATTTTGCTTGTCGGCTAAAAAATTCGAATAGTTATCCAGTCAAAAACTGAACTGCTCCGAACAAGTGCTAAGTAGGCCTGACAGTGATTAAATAGGCCTACTCAAGGTTAAATAATTAGCTACTGCGTAGGTAATCACAACTGCAGAAACAGTTACTGTCCTATATTGACTTACCATTAACCGAGAGTCTTCTAATGACCAGCACGTCACTTATACTCCCTTCAAAAATCAGCCGTTGGTTAACTCGTTCGGCATTGTGTTGAACATGAGAAGTAGACTCGCTGTCTGAAAGATGAGAAGTCTTGCTGTGTGGAAGGTAAAAAGTCTCGCTGTGTGGAAAATGAGAAGTCTCGCTGTGTGAAAGATGAGAAATCTCGCTGTGTGGCAGATGAGAAGTCTCGCTGTGTGGAGCGTGAGAGGAAGCCTCGCTGTGTGGGACGTAAGAGGAAATCTCGCTGTGTGGAGCGTGAGAGGAAGTCTCGCTGTATCCGGGTCCGCCCCGAGGATGTGCGTTGTCCGCGTCACTGGGATTGCTTGGTTGTCGAGCACTCATCGTAAAGGAGCTTCCCGGATTCCGTCCTATTTATGCAGAGCACTTACCCTACATAGTATTATCCTTAGTGTTGTACACATCGTAGGTTCTCAGAGGAAAGTTTGCGCTTCAGTACACTTTCGCGTTTAATAGCCTAAGTTCATGTCATTGTCGCGCAGAAAAGCGCAGGCATATATCCAGGATTCATAAATATATCCAGAAATGAGGGGGTGTCGGAAAATCAAAGGGGGTGTCATAAATTTCGCGAGCTGTGAAACAGAACTTTTTTCGTTTCACCTTGTTCCTTCTCCTCAGAACACACGATTGGTGGGGGGGGGGGGGGCTGGTGCTGACTACCTTTTTCACGCGTCTTTCTTAACAGTGTCCAGTTTATCAAACCTATTATTCATTCCGAGCAAACATTGTCTCATTTTTTCTTACTACTACACCCCCCCTACAACCCCCCCGCTTTTTTAACTTCACCCCCCTACACCCCTCGGCAGGGGACTGTTCAAGCCCTAATTTTTTTGGGGGGGTGCTTACCGGCAAATACATATATTGTAAAATAATAATTTAATTATAATATCAAAATTAATTTAAATATAAAATATTATATAATTTTACATGACAATACCCCAATTGAAAATATTTGCCACGTCAATGTTTCTTAAATTATCACAGAATTTTAATGGAATATTTTTCAAAACGTACTGCTTTAAAATAATTATGTTTCAGTGAATCGATATTTAAATTATTTGAATTTTCTGCATCGCCTTCGCAGACCACTTGAGGCCCAGCTCCGGTCTTCACGGGCCGGATCTGGCCGGTGGGCCGCCTATTGAATAGCACTGGGCTATGCTATAAACCTGCTAAAATGCAGCCGATTTGCAGGAGGGTGCAGGGGGTATTACAGGGCCTGAAGAAACTTAGCATGTGGGTAAGCCTATGCATCGTGCAGTTTGCATTTGCATTCTTCACATGCAGACGCACTGTGACAGAGCTGCGGAGTCGACTGCCCCCGCCCCAACAAATAAGCTACAAGCATGATCACAGCACAACGTTCAATGGGTTCCATTGTAACATGTTATCTATCTTGATAACCGTATCCAGCGCTCGCGCTAGAGGCGCGAGCTGTAAAATTCCCATCTAAAAATCGAAATCCCAGCTTAACTTTCCAACATCATGAAACCTGCCCCGGTGCCCCGCATCCCTGTTGTAAGCTCCCCTAACACCCTACCCGTAGCAACTGTGTTGTTAAGTTTTCTGTACATATGAGAGCGTCAACTGCATCGTTCGCTTACTTTTGAACCAAGTATATCCCCTACAACGTGGATGAACTCCCTCCTCCCCCTTCTGTCGTGACTTCGTTATGCTGCGTGGGTCACCCGTTTGATTTAAAAATGTGCCCCTGCTTTCACGTCCCGTGGGAATATAGCCCGCTCCCCTTTGGAATATGGCGGGCCTCAACGCGAGCACTATAGGCTAATTATATCTATAATAAACCTCATGTCAAACTTTAACCCTACTTGGTACCCTTTATAAAAAGTCACTATACCATAAACCTGTTGAAATGTAGACGATTTCTAAGAAGGTGCAGGGGTTGTTGCAGGGCCTGAAGAAACTTAGCATGTAGACAAGCCTATGCATCGTGCAGCCTGCATTTGCATTCTTCACATGCAGACGCACTGTGACAGTGTATACATGTAACTTTTGTATAAGCACAGCGCGATATCCTCCACTAACAGTCAAGTGAACACTGCACATACCCACTTGTAGGCGCGTTTACCAGTCATACCGCCGTACAATCCAATTATCTTCAAGTGTCATAGCTAAAGTGGTGCATGTATCACAAATGGCTAAGGGAAGGTTGAAATTTAGCTCATTACGATACCTGTCCTTCCCTTTCACGAGATAATCCACGTCCCAGGGGAAAGCTCTCTAAGCCACAGAACAGTTTTAGCGTTCGGTATTAACTCACGTATTAACTTTCATTACAGGAGGGTATGATGGATTTACAAACTTATCCCACTCATCCCTTACGCTTGATGTTGAGTTTTTGAATCACAATGTTACACAGAGTTAGGACGATGTAGACGTACATGTATGTGGAGTATGTTAGGGGAGTGAGGGTTCGGATATTTTGAAGCAACACAGCAAAAATCGCTCACTTCAGGCACAGCAAACACGGAGCATGCCTCTCATTTCACTCGCAAAATAGGGCTTCAAAGCCTCCAAAAGAAGAAATATGTTTTATTAAACCACATAAACGGGGATAAAACTTTATCTACTCAAATGTTCAGAAGCTAGGATGTTCAATGTCGATCCCACTGAGAGTTTAATTTCATTTGGGAGCTGCGGAGTCGACTCATTGAACTAGAGGGATTAAAATCCCGTCCGCCCTCCTGCCCCCGCCCCAACAAATAAGCTACAGGCATGATCACAGCACAACGTTCAATGGGTTCCATCGTTACATGTTATCAATCCTGATAACCGTATCCAGCGCTCGCGCTAGAGGCGCGAGCTGTAGAATTTTTATCTAAAGATCAAAATCCGAGCTTAACTTTCCAACATCATGAGACCTGCCCCGGTGCCCCGCATCCCTGTTGTAAGCGCCCCTAACGCCCTACCCGTAGCAACTGTTGTTAAGTTTTCTGTACATATGAGAGCGTCCACTACATCGTTGGCTGACTTTTGAACCAAGTATATCCCCTACAACGTGGATGAACTCCCTCTTTCCCCTTCTGTCGTGACTTCGTAATGCTGCGTGGGACACCCGTTTAATTTTAAAATGTGCCCTTGCTTTCACGTTCCGTGGGAATATAGCCCGCTCCCCTTTGGAATATTGCTGGCCTCAACGCGAGCATTATAGGCTAATCATATCTATAATAGACCTCATGTTAGACTTTAACCCTACTTGGTACCCCTTATAAAAAGTCACTGTACAGTACTTCTGGGGGTAAAAAAACACCCCACGTTTTTAAATCTGTAATGCAGAACCAGGCTAATAAACAATCAAATTTACTATATTTAGGAAGCTCAATTATATCAATCTTCACAATCTTAAATCAAAAGTAGGTCTGATAATGGATTAACCGATGCCTTTATTAGATTATAACCGAAAATCCGTGGACACAATAATACTTGGAATAGTACCGGAAATAATTGTACTCAGCATCACGTCATTCACATGACTCGCACACAAATACTTTTGCGGCCTCGCTGTTTGGTGAGTTCGGGTGCTGGCTTCTGTTTTTCCGGAATCCCCAGCGAAAGGAAGCAGCGTTTCATAACCGCCTGTTCACTGATTCTGGGAGCAGCTTTCCATTTCAAGATCCATGCCCAGATGGCAGTGCCAGCTTCTTGAAAGAACATGATTCTTTGGTTCGGGTATTACGCAAAACAACAGCTTGCGCTCGTCGTCGCCTCACAGGAGCGACATCTGACCATGCATTACCATTCTTGGACGAATAAAATTCACCAGTATTCTCTTGAACTCTACCACTACCAGCTGCCACAGCATTGACAACATCCGTAACTGTGTCCATCGGTTCATTTTCTTTAATACTGTAACTGTCCATATCGTCATCACTGAGGGCAGCACCGTCACTCTCGTCATCTGTCAGTACTAAGCAATCTATCTTTGGCACGTCCTCTTTATCACTAGATGCAGCATCAGAATCTTTACTGTTATCACTGTCATTAGCGTCTTCATCTATGCACTCATCTATTATACACAGTGCTGCTTCACTAGAGCATCTCACCATTATTTATGTTGAAATTTTCGCTTTACTTTCACTTTCGAATAGCGGCGCTGGTGCCCTGTTTATGCCACAGTCCTGAAATTTGGCGCCCCTCTTGCAAATACAATCAGGATAAAAGGCATAAAACGATCAAGCACTGTTTTCAAAATATGGATGGAATAGTACCTCTGGGGGTCAAAAATACCCCCAGGGGTACTTCTGAGGGTTAAGTCCTTCGTCTGGCTAGGCCGCAGGCAGGCCTACACGCCGGTTGCTAAGGTTCAACAGGCTGCAGGTTTAAACACACATTAAAGATTTACCATTATACATGTTACATCCTGGTCTGTGACCAGTATGTAACATGTAGGCTACTGCTATGAACGAACCTAAATAGGATACACTGTGATATCTCTGCGCTAGCCATGCGCAGACGTCAAGCCGTTTTCGACACAGAGAGGGCCCGAATGAATATTAGGGGACAAGGGGGAGGGGGGGGGGAATAAGGAACTCAAGATAGTTAGGCGCCCATGAACGCGGATGCTGAACTGTGTACGACGCCGAACAATATCTGATTACAGAATTAAGTTAGTTTGTTTAATCGCCTTCCTTCAGTGAATGAAAATGGGCATAAGGACTGACCATGAATTATGGGATTTATTTTCATTTCCTTCGAACAGGAGACAAAATAAAATCAAACTCCACAGCGTTTCATTTTAGACCTTGGAAAATAGCATGAGAATGAAACCGTGACAAGTGTAAAACAATGACATACAGACGCTGAGCGGTCATTCTCAGCGCAGACTGACGTGTGTCATTCGTTGTCGCCCACATGCACAATGTCAAGCGAGCTGTAACAATGCATGTCGCACTTCATAATAAGCACTGCTGTGACCAAAGACGCTTATTCAAAACATCGAGCATTCGTGGAGCCGTGTTTTTATAATGATTTTTGGAAGTTTTGATGCAGCTAAAATTACAGATTGTCATTTCTATACAGGATATACTACTGTTGAGCAATTGGCTAGCTATCGTAAGGCTAAATTTGTCTCTTTCTTACAATTTAGTCCGAGTCATTTGATAACAACATTGTTTAGCATTTTAGATGCCGAGATCAGCTCTGTTTGGTTGTCCAGTAAAATTAATCTTTGCTTCTAATCTCTTTCATATTGTATTTCTAGTCTGAACTTTCAAGGATTCTGTCCACCTTTAGCCCAGAATTGATTGCTAGATAAGTTACATCTATATGATGTTTCCTCTAGCCTGTCTGCTGTTCTACTTTATTGTGCACAAAAGGTCTGTTTTCTATACAGTCTGTAATAATTTCGATATAATAATAACTAGGTATACATGTAGTTCACGGTTCACCTGTGGTTGAGAATATCAAAATCACAGCTGCATATAAAAAATAACATTGCGCAGAGAATAAAACACTGTTGCAACGATTGAATAACTCGCGAGTAAAACACTAACATTCATTAGTAACAACTTGCATAGCAGCTAATGCATAGCAGTTTATGTAGTCTATAGATCAATTCCACACTAAGTTTTAATTTACATAGTTTTTATATTTTAAAACTGATCAAGTGAATGCAGTAAAAGTCTTGATCAAAAACACAGCAATCGATGTGGCTTCCACAGTCATTCATGGCTGCACTTCACTAGCATTATAATTTCCGCACTACTAACTGTAAAGGCCTAACTAAAACAATGGTTACTCTTCATGGCGCACACACTCACTTCAGACTGTAAGTTTTCAAATATGTTCAGCATAGCCATCGAGTTCAGAAGACATCGCATGCACGCTAGAAAATCGGAGTTGCAGCTTAGGCAAACCCCAGAATAGAATGAGATAAAGATACGGAACTGACTGCCGACACTTGTCCACTTGGCTTGCAAGAGTCCGCGCGTGTTCACCTCTGACAAGGTGTTTATTATAAGTTTACAACTTGTTTTTGGATGCTCATTGCGACCGTTTGATAATCTCTCAGAAATTTTATTTGAAGGTGCAACTTGCTGATTTGCTTCTGTCCACAGCATTAATACTTGAAGATATGTTTTAGAAACTCTCTGTATAGTATTGTCCGGGTCTCACCGGTAAAAGATTTAGCCGCATTAAAAGCAGTTCACCCTTTGACCGGCATAGGGAGCTCTGGGCTGCAGACAGGGACACTAGAAGAGTGGGCGGCGAGCTAGTATACGCTTAGGTGATTTATTGTGATCAGCAATAGGGACATTCAACTACATTCAATTGTTACACAGCTCACTCGTCTCAGGCCAACACATTCTAGTGAAATAGTTCAACAATGCCTCTGGAACCATGATTTTTCACAACATTTAATTTTTATATAGCTTGCTCGACTCTGGTCATCTCATCTAGTAAATTATTCCTGCAATGCTGTTTGGAAAGAAAAGCTTACTGATATGAAGAAGTCGTGGATGAGAAGTGCTTGTAATATGACATTTGGTTGAGGGCCATTTCTAGATCGCCCTCTGTAGGCTTATAGCGCCAGGTTTGTCATCAGGTAGAAAAGAAAAAGATAGCAGCAGTGTAACAGTTCGTGTTGAATAAAAAGTCACGGGACCAATTTCGCTCATTCGCAAGATGACGAGAGCTGTTTCACTTTTTTGCTTAAACAACTTGCATGATGTGCTAAGAATTGTTTCAAAAAAGTAGTTGTAGAAATTAATATTCAATCAGTTCTTTATAAGATGTTCATTTGTTTCGATTGTAATCCAATTTTGCTCAAAGAACCACATCGCAGCCCACTGCAGCAGAACGCTGTTAACCTGCTCATTGGACACGCACTCGTCAGTTTTGTGATCAAACAACAAGCGCGCCATATTTGCTTCGCCGTTCTCTGCTGTGTGCATAAGCGCCGCCTTCCATTCATCGTCTCGAGCATTGTTGTCAATCAGCAAGTCAATTCTTTTGAAGAAGCTGATAAAACTGGAAAGTGCATCATTTTCGGCGGCGTACACCAAAGCAGTTTTTCCCTTATTGTGCATAGCGTTGATGTGCAATCGCGGTATTAGGGTATCGGTGCTCAATCGGCTTAGCTGCAAGCAAGTGATTTGTAGATGATTCCACATCTGCTGATCCAACACTCGCTTGGAGCAAAGCTTTTATTATCAGCGATTTTCCGCCTTCCGCGGCCAGCATTAGCGCAGTTTTTCCCTCTTTTTCTCTCGTGTTGATATCAAACACTTATGCGCACGGAAATGCAAACGCAGGAACCAATTGCGGAGGAGCTGATCGCGGGTCCCGACCCGGGCAGATATCGTCCGTTGAACCTCGAGGCCCCGCCCATCGCACTCACCGCCCCCCTCTGCTACATCAGGGGCTCGTAGTCGGATCGTACTGAGAAGATTGCGCTTCATAAACTTCCGCTCCAGCAAGTGGTCGGCTGCAGCCGTGCCAAGATCATGCAGGTTGTGGAGCTTATGCTAATAGTTGATTTTGGATACTCGCTTCAAAATTACAATAATTGTTTGACAGAGTAGAAAACAAACCAAAGAGGCACTGAAAAGAGCGAAAGCAACCGGAATAATTGCAGGCTATACATAGTGATGGCGAGACAATGGAAAAACCAGCGTTGTTATCTCGAAACAATGGTATCGAGACTCGAGTACACTCGAGTTTATTTTGCCAAGATCTCGGTTTTGGTCTCGATCTAGGTCTCAATAACTTAAGTGCCAGGGTGTCGGTCGCAGTCCCGACACATGAGTACAGTACCGGTACCAAGGTTTCGGTCTTGGTCTCGAGTTTATTCAGTAGGGTTCGACAACACAACAGATAAAACCGAATTGCTAATAGCTATAATTACGTATTGGTGATAATGGTGATAATGATGATGACGATGATAATGATGAGTGACAGCGACTGATGAAAAGGATCGTAGAATTGAAATGAAAGGAATGCGGAGGCCAGGACAAAGCGTATATTAATGACAAATAATGTAATTGCGAAGAAAACGTAGAGAATGCTGAAGAGACGGGTAGAAGGTCGAGCATTGTAAAGATCGTTACGCCGGATACCTTCTAAGCAGCAGCGCACGAGGAAGATTTAATCGCAATAAATAGTTAAAATGCATGGTGTAACTAACACAGCCGTGGGGCCTAGTTGAGATCCATCCTGGCGAGGTCTGCTTGAGAGCCAGCCCGGTCGCAAAAGTTGCGATGGCTGCTCTTGCTCGCGCCAGAAACGGGGTAACTAATGGATCATGGCAAATTAATTTTAAAACTCAACCACACTCTTGACCACAAGCCCTAACCCTAATATTGACCCTGAAACTAACAGATAAACTAGCTCCTAGACTAACTAAAACCTAATCCTGACCCTATCCCTAAACCTAACCCATGAAAAGCACAAAACCACATTTGACCCAGATGTGTCCTGATCCCCGTCACCCTAGTGCCTCATTTTCGTTGCTCTTCTAGACGCGACTGCCGCTTTAGCCTATGTGCTTTTATTTCTTGGGGAGGGGCGGAATTAAAGAAATTTCATGCACTCCAATCTGACCAATTTTTTCCTCCTGTGCAAAACACATGAAAGACTGAGAGAAATTTTCAAGATCATTTTTTCCTAACTGTACATTTAAATTTTCATACATTTTCATTCAAAAAATTATTATATTCAAAATTTAACGTATTTTATACGTTACAGGGTGGACCAAAAAAACCCACCTTTAAGATTTTTCATGTATGACTAATACATTTTACATCCCACGAAGCCAAATTTTGCACATAAATCAATGCTTTTCAAAAAATCCACATTTCTGCCAAGTTTCGAAAAACTCCGTCGCATAGTTCCAATGTTTTTAGCTAAAGTTAGAAATTGACTGTTCTGAAATTTCCAAAATGCTGCAGCGTAGCATTTCTATGGATTCGTAACACTTTTTGTTTTCCTGCAATGACCAAATTTAGCAGAAATACCCAATTGGTTACGTTTTAAACATATTTAGTGTGATTCTCTGTAAGAGTTTCAAAATGATGGGAGCGATTGATATGGACTTTCACTTGTGTATCTTGAATTGACGACTGCCTTATTCTGAGACGCTTTTGAATTTTTGAAATGTTTCTGAAATCGGAAGTATAGCCGACCTCAGCAATCGTATTCGAAAGCCCATACAGCAAGAATCAGAATTGTACTTAGTCAACATCGTTGTTTGACAAGCTCCAGTGATTTACAGT
>JAQIWG010007045.1:0-12698 GCA_034695025.1 Chamaedrilus cognettii
AAGCGATGTTTGTACAGTGAAGATGGCGGATATTCGTGGCCGTGACCTTGTCACGCACCTTGTGACTACCAAAGAGATTTGAGCCAAAAAAGCTAGACCTATCAAAAGTTTTAATTATTATAATTTGACCTTCTGATAACACGCATAGGTGTGCATGCTGTTTTTATATTGATTAATGCTATAGTTGATTAATGAATTTATAGCGATAAAATACGTGGCGTGGTGCGAGGGGCCTCTGGGGTGACTATCTTTAATAGAGTAATAACTATATTTAATAGAAGCCACGCGGGGGCCTCTGGGGTGGCTTGCTCTATTTCTGTACAGTCAAGATGGCGGATTCGTGGCTAATCGCAAACCTGAATAAAAGTTGAATCGATCGTGTAGGGATGTCCGCACTGCAAGGAATCAGGAGCTGAGACAATTCTTAGAAGTGCTACGAATTCAAAACAGTCGGTTTTCCCAAAAAAAAATTCGCACGTTCCGGTTTCAGAAGTCATTCGGCTAGCCCATAGCCGGCCGTGACCTATCGCTGTTACTTGGTCCGGTGCAACGTCTTTATAGATTTTGATCTTAATAAATTCAGCGGCTAAATTTATGGCTTGCGTCGTTGCGTTTTCTTTTTCCTCATGCTGGCATCTTTCTGTTTGCATATATCTGTTTGGCTATGTGCGTGATGAGTGACAAAAAGATGAATATACCTTGAATGTTTGCGAGTTGCAGGGAATATGTGCTGCTTAAAACTGTGTTTTGCATTTCAGCCTTTAATAATACAACTAATTTGATGATTAATTGGATGTTTTAGCTCCGAGGACACAGAAGCTGCAGAAGAAGAAGCAGAAGAATTTGATGAAGAATCACAGCCGGTGTTTTATGAAAAGAACGCTTTATCCTACTACAGGTGTGTGTCTTTTATCGTTTCTGATATTTGTTGAGGATATTTTATATTTAGCGATTGATATTTTCAATTATAAACTGTATTCACACTTTTAAATTGTATTGATTTCTAATATTTCTACGCTCGCTTCATTTCAATTTATTGACCTTAGTTGTAAAAGGATTTGTTGTATTTCTTTTCTATACTCACTTCATTGTAAATTCTACAGCTTGTTTTAGAACTGTAATTGTTATGTAGGCTAAAATCAAGAAAGAAGAAATGTACTTCTTACTTTATTTGTGTATTTGTACAACAGTAAACCAGGTGGAGGGAAGGATGATCGACAACATCTGATCAATGCTAAACAAACACAGAACGGGTGAGGATTACGCGGTGCTTGCTTGACCAGAATACTATGTGTTTTTAGATTTATAGAGAACTTTGCTTTGCTGATGCTTTTTCTTATTCAATTCTGCAGATGATCTCATTACTATGTAATAAAATTTTAAGTCAAATTTTGTTTTATTTTTACTTGATTGCAACAGTAGAGATGACGTCAAGCTAATGACTAAGTTTTTTGTTGTTGTTTATGTTTATCTCGCTTTTTTATAGTTTGTTATTTATTCTGTGTCTGAGATCTGTGTTGTGATGCTGCAGCTATGCTCCACATCCAAGAAAGACAGATGAAGCCTCTTCCAGCTCTTCCTCGGTCACTGCCGTCGTAAGTCTACGATATAATTCTTTCACATTTCTCTGTTCAATTAACAACGTTCTTGGACATTTTATTTCTTTAACCAATGCCGGTTAATCTCACTCAATTTTGTAGTTCATAAGATAATTGTCGCTCTGTCTCTTTCTTTGCTTGATGACATCTTTTCTGTTTTCATGCTTACTCACTGTCATATTTTGCGAAGAATTTTGGCACAACTTTCTGTGGGCATCTGTTTATTTCATGGACTGTTTCAAATAAAACAACTAATTCTTTATAAAAAATTGTGCGAGAATTTTCACCAATTTTTTTCCAAAAGATTATAATGTTATGAATTAGTATTATGCGCCTTTTCTTGATAAACTAATGAAGGCTTAGGTCTGGTTTCTCCAACACGGATTTAATGGTGGTTCAGGATTTAGTCAATGCAAAAAGGTGGGTTAAATCCTGAACCACCATTAAATCCGTGTTGGAGAAACCAGCCCTTAGAGAGCTGCTAGTAGGATTAACTGCTTTTCATAATAATGATAATAATACTAATCACGGTTTTACTATCTATTCTGTGCCTTTTAATTTTAAGAGGAGTGGTTTGAACGTTGTTAGGGAAGGTGCTTATTTATCTACATAGCTGGTAATATCTGTACGCGCCACTATCCGAAAGGAAAAATCTCGTTTTCAGAGAAGTTGCCGCAGTGTCAACGGCGCAACTTTGGTTAGCAATAGCTTGTGGCGACCCCTACACTTTTTGTTGTTTGCATATGGGCTGCATAACATGCTATGAATGTGGCCTTGTGTATGTGCTGCTGTTGTTCGCTTGGACTTGTGATTTTGATGTTTTCAATGTAATTGTTTGTGTTCAAGATATTGTTTGGGCCTGCTGATATTGTATAACTTCTGTGATATTTGTGTAGTTTTCTAATTGTTTTAGAACTTCAACGTTTCTTCCGTTGTTTTTAGAAATTTTCGGTTTTTCCATTCTTTAACTTTTTTCAGTTGGTTTTTCTCTGAGATAGGTATTTTTTATATTTTCAATACTAGCCTGCATTATATTCTCTGTGTTGCAGCCATTATTATTTCCATCATATTTTTATTTAATGCGACGTTGTTATTTTTATCTTCCACATTTACTTTCGCAGACACTTCCCCTCCATGACAGCAGCAGTGAAGCGAGAGTGTCTGGGTTTGAACCCAGGACTTCAGCAACCAAAGCATTTAGAGAACCGCATGCTCTGCACGCCTCACCATTGGCTAGAACCAAACCCAATTCAAAGCCCTCTACCGCTGTGCCACTCCTTGGTGCATCCTCACTGCATTCAGAAGGAAATTTTACATCGAGCAATGAACAAGAAATCATGATCGACTTTGGCTGTTCGCAGGCTCCCAGCCCTAGGCGATATCCCCTCTCCGCCACAGCCATCAAGCCAGGCATTGTCCCATTAGCTGTCGAAGAAGAAGAAGGAGAAGAAGAAGAAATTCTGCTTATAGATCCACCTTCAGCGAAACCATTCTCGATGAAATCCACTGGTGGTGGGTATAATTCACCACTCGCCAGTAGGCTAGCACCCCTGACGAGCGAAGCAAACCATTCTTCAACCAATCCCTTTCTCGCCGACATACTCTCTGCAAGGCAGGCACAGAATGGGACGAGTTCATTATCAGGGGGAGCAGGTTGCTCGCTGGAGACTCCCCATAAAATGAACCAGCTCGTAGATGTTCGTCCCATTCAGAGTTCATCCAGTCCATTCGCTGGCGAGTCATCGTGGTCGACCCAGTATACCAGCAGAGGATCGACAACAACAGGCCCAACCGCGTCTGGCAGACGCAGCGATCTGTTTGCCAGTTCCTCGCCAGCGGTTGCCAGTCAGGTGGCAATGAAGACCGATGCGGCTCAGTCGGATCCGGCTGCAGCCAGATCGAGATCCCCGGTCAGTAATTGCGACTCGCTTTCCGGAAACAATTCGTCATCGGATGTAAGCATCAATATGGCCGTCGTGTCTCGCGCGCATGCTGAGCTTTACAGTGATGTTAATGTAAGGAATGACGCAACTAACCTATTGGCTGACGTAAGTAGTACAATGGCTGGCCCAACTAATGCAATGGCTGATGCAACTAATATGTCGCCTGCAGTGAAATCTATTGCTGCAGATGCTTCGAGTGTTTTGAGCGTGTCACACACGAAATTTAGAGGTCATGTGACTCATGACTTGCCCGTAATTGGTCGATCTACTCCATCCCGCTTGCCTGCGATTGGTTCGAGTAAGGCTATTGTTTGTGCGCGTGCTGAAATTAACCCGGCTTCTACTAACAAAGCAGGCGCTGCTGAAACATTGGATGACAGAGAAATGGACATTCCGTCTCTTTTTGAAATCACAGCGAATAACATATTTACTGCGACGGAGAATAGAACAGATGACACTACCTGCATTCGTCTGATGAGAGGAAAAACTGAGTCAAGAAGTCTGTCGTCCAATCAGGAGAAGGAGAGCTCTGATTCGTCAGAGCTCGCTGTTGAGCTGTCAATCATTTTGGATGATCAGTTGATAGTAAGTTGTCCGACAGGCTCCGCTTAAGTGCATGCTTTGCTCTAGTTCTTCACTCGACTTCTCACTCAGACCAGAGATCTTGTCGATATGGTGTCGGACTAGGTTTTTGCATGGCTCAGTGTAGTGGCGTCGATCTTATATGTTCTGCATGCATGTTAACTTGTTATGCTACTAACTGTATTTATTCATTATCATTTATTTTCGTTCTTTTTAGTGTGTATTGTTTGCGTTCGTTTTGTAATGTATTTGAAACAACTCATGCATTATCTAGCCTATGGTACAATAGAATTTTTAGAGTGGAAAATATTTTGTAGCTGTTTTTGCACATTTAAAGATGCTTTTATATTAGTATAGTAGAAAAATATAGCATAAACATCAGAGATCTGGTAGCTCTTTATTTATGCAATGTGGTTTTCTTTCAAATGTATATCAGTCATAAGTTAATAATTATGCTTGACATGGCATTTATTTTTAAAACTTTTGGATTCGTTTTTTAAATGTTTATCAATAATCAAGGCTGACAGGCAAAATATTAGACTAACCGAGTTAAAATTATTTGCATTTTCTTAGTTATGGCATGTATTGAATACTGTAGTTTTTTCTCACGTTGCGCTCTGTAGGCATATGATATGTACAAGGTAAGTTATTTATTGACATTCCTTGAACAGATTGCTTTAAGTGTGAAAGTTAAAGTTTAGCAATTCAAATCTGCTTATTACAATGCGATCGTAACGATTTTATGTTTGAATTACTGTTTGCGTGATCCACTGATTGATCAGTTCTGATTTTCTATCTTTTGCCGAGAGACGTTCAAATTTATTCCATTGCTAATTTTTTGCCATTTTTGATTCTTTCCCTGTACTTGATTCCACTGATGCACATTGACAACTTTGCTTTTAAATTATTCCTTTACTTGATGATATTAAATTTGATTGTTTGAATTTCGACCAAGTTTTATATGCAATTTCCTTTCTTGATTATGCTTTCTCTCGTGAAGAATCTTTAAAATCATTTTTAGCACTGGTACATGGCATAATTGTAGTTTCATTCGTTCGCTTGATATATACATTCTGACTCGATAATAGATCGCAAGATTTATTTTCAATAATCGCTTGCTATTGGAGAATGCTCTTATTATCAACAATTGATCATCAACAGTCTCCTGGCTGTCACACCAAGTTTGGATTTCAGCACACGCTTTTGGGTTTCAGGCTATATCCACGCAGCAGACAGCAGTCTAATCTAGTCTGGGCTCCGCGCCCAGCCGGCGTGGTGCATTATGGGTAACAGGCTTGTTAGACGCACGAAGGAATGCGACCTATTATAGTGACACGTAATTGCGTTAGTGTTGTCTAGTGCACGGTATTTTGTTACCCGGCATGAATTTTCATTCTGATCAACCATTTTGATAATTTCAAGCATTAATAACTGCCTAGTGTTTGGTAAAAATTAATGTTGACGGCGGCTGATTGATATGAAGCATGCAGTTGTGATTGGTTGCGATATTTTTAGTGAGCAGTGTAGTACCAATTTTCCTCAAACCACACAAAATGCAAGCTAGACGACAATTGGGCTAATATATGATACGACATTTGTGTTGCGCAATTTTGTCGCCTTTGGATATAAACTGTATTCGTTTTACTCGCATGCAAAGCCCAGCGGGTCTCACTTTCTTGGCCTACCCTGTAGAAAATAGAATGTAGAGGGCGACAGACCAGGCCCCAAAAGGTTCGAAAGGCATGCCGCATGCAGACCGCAGTAGGCTAGAGGAATTGAATTAATCTATTTTTAGCATTAAATGCGTTTATTTCAATCAGGCATTCAATCGAGTCGTTATGTGACTGGCTTGTTCATTTGAATATTTTCCTTTTCAGGCTCCGTTTCAATTTTTTAGTTAGAAACTTAGAACTACAAATTGTAGTAATTAACCGTAGTCATTTGAATATTTTCTATCGATAAACCATTTTTGATTGAGTCACATCTTAACTATTTAGATGGCACAAAAATATATTTTCCACATTTAGCGCAAATGAATATTGTGACTTATTAATGCACCATCTGTTGTAGTCTATAGCACAGAGTTTGCATGTCATTTACTTTTAGTAACTTGTAACATTTAAGGCAGCGGCCCAAATAACGTTATTGTTCTATGGAATGATGTTCTACTTTGAATACTATACTAATGTTCTAATCGTGCTCACTGTGCACGTAGGCACGAGCCAATTCTAAACTTTTATTTGTTTCTTCTTGCTTTGCATATAACCAACAGTATATTGGCAGCATTGCTGCATTACACTGAATTTGATTGTCTTCCAAGAGTTCCGTTTAATTTTTAGTTTTGTTGTAGGCGATTTCTGGTCCGCATTATATAATATAGCGTGTAAATTATATTTGTAATACATATTTACAGCAGTGCATCTAAATTAATGTTATTGATTATGTTTGAAGTTAAATTTGTCACTACTCTGCTACATGATTGACAGTTTTAGAATTGCTTAAGGATAGCCAACTTTTACTATAAACCAGTAAGATGCGGATGTGGCAACGCTTAGCGTAGATTGTTAGGAGGCGTAGTAACGGCATTCTTAGTCGTTCCCACACCTGATATATTGTGTGATTGATTCATTGATTTATTGATTGATTTTTTAACCCTGCTGCGTTGTGTTGTACAGGAGACGTCGTTCCAACGTGGCAAGGCCGTCACGCACAAAGTTTCGTCGACGAGCTTCGAGAACCCCGGCGGCAAGGCCTCCGCTCGCGTTCTTGTCTTCCAAAAAGCAGAATCTTCCGATACCACGGCGGGTCCGGTATCGCAGCAGTCTTCCTTTTCCACCTCCACCGCCGCTGGAAAACCTGGAAGGGGTGGTGATAAAGGGAATAGAATTGGGGGGATCGCAGGGAGCGGTGGTATCTCAGGGGATGGGGGCGGGGGTGTGGCTGGAAGGCGACAAAATTCTACCGCTAGCGCTAATGAACTATCGCCGTGGCACGTGACTGGAAAGAAACGAACTGAGCGCAAACAGAGCTCTTCGGTGTCGATGGTAACAGGGGGGTCGAGGGGAGTTAGGAGCATATCGGCAGTCACGACGGAGCTGTGACGCAACAGTGGGCATGGTGTCGATGAGTATGGGGACTGAGTGGGTATCATAGTGAATGTTGTTTCGTTGAGCGAGGACTGCAAAGGTTACGTTTCCTTTACTTTCGATTCTGGAATTATGCTTTCGTGCATTTTAAAATCGGTGGCGATCACTGCAGATGTTGGCATAAATGTCTTCTGAAATTGTTTAATTCCGATGAAATTATTTATGAAGTTAAGTTGCAGCTAGCTGGGGCATGCGCTGAAAAAGCAAGACTTACAATTTCTACCAATAGATTTTACTTGCAAAGAAGTTGGAGGTCATGAATTTATTTAAGTGATACAAATTTGTAAGAAATTATTTCTCAATATGCTGCTGTGAGATGAGTATTTTGAATGCCCATGGACCCCTCCGGTCCTTGCCTTTGTGTAAGACCAGTGTGTATCATGTACATTGAGGCCATAGAAGTAAACGCCAACTAATTCTCTTTGGATTTTAATACTCTAGATTACCGTTAACACGCTCAGAGTTACGAGTACATTAAATTGCTGATTTCGACAGACAAACAGCGTGATGTTATTCTGTTCGAGGCGAACACATATACACCAATATCTTGTCTCTAAAGGCCAGAGACATTGTTCGCTAAATACTGTTCTTTTGTGAATAATGATCACATGATCAACTGTTTTGCAGCAATGGGGCTCTTTCAGCGAAGGATTTGGACAACTCTAGTTTTGGACATTGCTTCAACATCTTGTGCCTTATGTGCTGCTGCTATCATGGCCTTGGCCCTTGCATATCATGTATTTTAGCACTCTTTTGCATGGAGTTAAATCTTGTAACAGTATACTTTTTACTATGTTGCTTCTGCTGCGAAAGCTCTTCGCTAATCGGTATTCAGTGTGCAGGTCAAGTTAATCAGCTTTATTAGCAGATCTAATGAAGTTACTCAGCTGAATTATACAAATGTGATAGGCCCTATGTAAGTTACTGTAACAGCTGACTTGCAACTTGAAAATCTTAGGATCCTGTTATGCTGGTGGATGTATTCTGTCTTGGCAATTATCTGAGAAAAACTAGCTAATGCGTATCGTAATCAGCACTATCAGTAGGCTATATTTATGCTTTATAGTTAGCCTATTGTTGATATCTATATAATCATGATCGTCTAATAATCGCTATGGTTTAAATCACGCAGTAAAAGAAATATTGTCTTTAATTTATTTCTGGTGCTTCAAATCTTTGAGCTATCATCTATTGCTATTGGTCCCGATGAAGTTCAAAGAAAGCATTATTTCATGAGAAACTGTTGTTATATCTACTTATGCCTATTTTTTTATGTGCAGTATTATAATTATCTGCGATTTGCCAATTATAATTATCTGCGATTTGCCATGATGAAAAAGTTTGTAACGCAAATATCTATCTCTGTTAAATGTTGTTTGCAGGACAATTATCTGCGAATGACTGCGATCGACTACTTTTTACTTAATCTCACATACTTAGGCATGGATTGCAGATAGATGCGTCCAAAAATATGGCATTAGTCTTGTAGTCATCATGTTATGCCACTAAATTTCTTTAAAAAAAAGTACATAGCAGCCTATTCTATTCTACACAACAATATCGTTTTCATGACTAGTCTCGAGTTTTATTGCCGAGCTGCTTATAAAAAATATTGACTGTCAAACAGTTTGCTACTAAATTCAGGTAGATTCTATTAACTAAGGCTAAGCTTTGTCTGATTCTTGATTGGTTGTTTTTGTATTAATCACTAGCTGTGTTAATTTCAGCTGTTTTCGCTTTTTTCAAGTTTTATCGTTTTATTTATAGACGTGGAATTCGTTTGTTTTTTCACCGCTTTACGACTAATTAGGCGGCTGCTGGTTAGATCTTCGCTTGTGTTTTCACAACTATAGTAAACGGACATCAAACGTTGGATTTAAAGCGAGCAGATCAATTTAATATTCACTTGGGGAACGGGGTTTAACGAAAGCAGTCAAAACTGTCATGGATGCTACTATGAGCCTAGGCGGCTAGGCCTAGTACTAGCAGTTTGGCCCGAAGGATTTTATGCTATTCTCTTCTTTAAGTCCTGAATATTAAAAAGATTCACAGTTTGATTTCATGAACATCTAGGGTTAGATAGTCTCAAGTGAAAATGTATTTCAGGGAGGACTGATTTGGCGACTGGTCTTAGACCATGTACTTAATCTAGCGATGATTTACTTCGTGGATTGAACCCTAGTTAGCGATGTATCGAACTGGTCGAAAATCTGACGCGAGACACTATCGCGACGGCGACTCCAGCGCACGATTCTCTGATCGCCGTCCTTTGGAGCACCAATCGAAACACGGCAAGGGTGGGCAGAATGAAAGAAGGGTAGATTACAACCCGCCCCCGGTACTCGACTATTTTCGCGACCAATTAGGCACCAGCAGAGTCCACGAAGACCACGGTTCCTTCAGTGCATCCAAGGATGATGGACGGGGAACACACGCTAAGAGGTCACGCCGATTCAATGAGTACCCAGAACACGATCTCCCTCCGGAATATCCCGACTCGCCGGACCACGTCTACCCCGAAGCAACGTCGTCGCATTCTCATGAAACTCGGCATCACAGGCGCAAGAAGTCTAACAAATCGAGGCACAGTCAGAACGGTTTGCTCCGCGATGGAATGCGGGATCGTAGCGATAACCGCGAAACCCGGGAGGGTACCAGTAGGCGTGATACCCGGGAGGGTACTGGTAACCGCTTCATCACATCGGATCGCTGCGCCCCCGGAGTACTGAGCGGCTCCGCTGCTGTGGCCGCAAGGACACTGGTTGATGATGGAGATGACACCTCTGGTTCATCGGAAATTCTGAGCCAGCCGTCGAGAAGCCCAGAGGTGCGCAGGCCCCGTGCGCCCCCTGCCTCCTCACGGCACATCAATCATCAATCATCCATGACGACTTCAGGCAATAATCGCTACCAATCACCTCTAGAGTTAAATCGTATAAAATCGCCAATTCTGCCGGGGGAGCACCGTTTGTCATCTTCTACCTACTGGCCTCGATCACCCCCCTCGGTTAATCGAGTCACGTCGCCCCGAGATCTTGGCTCAAAGGGTTTGTCCACAATTTGTCATGCGACTGTACAAAGGGCAGAAAAATCGAACCGTATTCCCGTAGTGCGGGAGTCGATGCCTAGACGAGACAGCAAAGAAATTCAGCCTGTTAACTCTGACGACACTGATCGTTTGACTCATCGCAATCGATCTTCCCCGCAGTCCGTGGACAGTGATCTTTATAAGGGTTCAAAGGATCACCCTTTACCCCCTCGGCTCAAATCTCTCAGGACGGATGAGAAAAGAATGTCATTTTCGAGTGGTGGGCTGGAAGGCTTGAAGGAGGGGGAGGATCGATTGACCCCAGAGCTGCGACCCTACAACGAATCGACTCAGTCGAGCTCCACGTTAACCCGCTGCTCCACATCACCCCCCGAGTCTCTCACGCCCCCCCCGCGGCACCCCCCCCGCACCGACAGCCCTGCCTCGTCGTCCGTGCTCATGCCTCGAGTGGGACGAAGGATTGGCGACCCTCGACAAAAGAAGGGAACTCCTTTGGTTTATGATCGCCAACAATTGGGTATCCCCGGGATCGACGTGATTCCCGACACGCCTGATTCGCCCCCGCCCGCTTCGTTGTCGCCCCATGGCGACAGGCGAGAAAGGTCATCGAGGAGGGGGTCGAGGCGCAAGCGACAGCAGCAGCGCGACGCTGATGCGGTCCTTCTTGCGTTTGCTATGCAAGACCGGGGTCTGCTTGATCCCAGGGATCACAAGGGTTATCGTACCGTTCAGGAGGGAGTCCTCGATGGGGATTTGCCGGTAAAGGGTGACGGGAAACAGGCTGCGGGGGTGGATGGAAGGGACAGGGGAATGGAAGACGCAGGGAATGAGCGGGGGTCGTTTCAAAGTCATCATCGGGATATGGATTTGGCTTCTAAGGACGCGCAGAAATTATACAAAGTAGATGAAAGTCATGAAGTGGAACTGGGTGAAAAGTTGAGGCCGGTTGGAAATGCACCGCTGCAGCCGACTGGTACGAGCGAGGAGTTGATTGCAGGAATAAAGGGCTCAAACAGGAGAGGATTACTTGTTGAGACCTGCTTGCCGCTGAACGTTAAAGCTGCCACAGTTTGCGTGTTAGATTTGAATAAACCTACGACTGGGTTGAAGAGCCCGAATTCCTTGCGCGGTAATGCTAGCATGCAGAAGAGTTCACAAGTTAAAATTGAGGCGAGCAGAATGTCGGACAGTTCTGATCGCCTGGCCCCCCTTGCTGGTACCGTTTCATCGGTCCAAACTGCTCATAAAACAGCACCAGTCCCGGATCGGACCGGTCAACTTTCGACCGAGGGGGCGGTCAGGCGTGGCATCGCGCCTAAGCGACAGCGAGCGTCGGATTCTCCTGAATCCAGCGATGGGGACGATTCTTGCTTTTACTTGGCAAAATACAAGAGCAGCGCGTCGCAAAAGAACCAAGGCTCTGTTGTTGACACTAGTGCTGGTGATGCAATCAATGATCGCACTAAGAAGCTCGGCTGTGATGTTGTTTCGGGAGATCGATCCAAGGATTCAGATACAGTAGTTGCTGGGCAGCAGGCTGGATCAATAGATCGTGGTATGAACATGGATCAAATAAAATGCAACGAACGATCCCTGGCGGAAGATTGGA
Organism: Chamaedrilus cognettii; assembly: GCA_034695025.1. NCBI lineage: Eukaryota > Metazoa > Annelida > Clitellata > Enchytraeida > Enchytraeidae > Chamaedrilus > Chamaedrilus cognettii. Next base: position 11,928 of record JAQIWG010007045.1, read on the forward strand.
GAAATTTTGATGATCAGACCAAATTGGACGATAAGGGACGGGATAGACCTCAAAGCAAAGGCAAACGTAGCGGATTTGCGGAGAGTTCAAAAACTGAGGCACACGGGGACAATGTGGAAGATCGAAATCGAACGGACAAGCAGAATAATTTTTGCGATCGTCAAAGTAGCGCTGACACACGAATTAACCACGATGCCAGGAATAAGGACGAATCCAAAAGTAGGGATGGATCGAGGAAAAAGGATTCGTCACGTCGAGCAGGGAAAAAAATGAGAGAGGCAACGCGATCGGGGGATAGAGTTGAGGAAAGGAGCGGGGGTCCGGCGCCCCGAGGGTATCAGGGGGAAATAGGTGCGAGGCGTCCCAACAGATCCTCCTCGTCTCCATCGAGAAAAAAGGCAAAGCATTCGGAGGGGGCGGCGAGGGAGGATAGCGCTCATCAACAGTGAGTCTCGATGAAAATGAGCACGTAATAAAAGTAGATTTTACTCATTGACAAAGTAATTGTTTAGTGATTTTTTCAATTGTTTATTCTTAAGAATTCTTCTGATTTAGAATTTAGTAATTCTAATATTATACATATTTTTTTCCCAGTAGAGGAGTATTTGGAGTTATTTGCTTAATAGTTGAACTTCAACATGATATGCTGCCTTCAACTTAATGCTGCCTTCAACTTGATGCTGCCTTCAACTTGATGCTGCCTTCAACTTAATGCTGCCTTCAACTTAATGCTGCCTTCAACTTGATGCTGCCTTCAACTTAAAGCTGCCT
>JAQIWG010007046.1:0-12698 GCA_034695025.1 Chamaedrilus cognettii
TATTTTTGACTATTGTTGTAATTTTATATTGCTGTCTATTTTGTTACTGGCGAATAAATTTGACTTGACTTGACTTGTAGTTTTGAACATCGGCATAGGCTAATGACGAAAGCGTAATTTTGCATGTGCATGTATACACTAAAAATTGGATAGGGCTACTAGGCTTACAATAGACTAAACAGTACGTATACACCGTGAGTAAAAAAAAAACCTGTCATCAAACTCATGGCTGCAACTTTGTCAAATGTTGACCGATTAAAGAAGTTCTTTCACCAATGGAAAGAGGAGTAAATTTCCAACAAATTACATCTATTGTTTACCAAAAATCGCAATAGTGTGTCGGCAATTCACTGATAAAGATTACGGATCAAAGCCTTCGATTTCCGTTACGTCGCATCATGATTTTCTAAGTTTGTTTTTTCATGACTGGATAGAGTTGGTGGGGCAGGGGAGACATTCTTATAGCTAGCTACATTCAGTTTTGCTCCTGAAAAACAAAGGTAATGCTCGGTACCCACTAGCCATCACGAAGAAGTGACGAGACCATGACAAGAAAATATTTCAACCGGCTGACGGGGTCACCGCGAGTGGACACTGGTCCACTGTATCGCATACATTCCATTCGGCGGTGACGGTGAAAAAATCACCGTCTGAATCGACACGTTCATTCACGCGGTGACGGTGAAGTTATTCGCCATCATCCTAGAACATGAAAATATCATGTTCTAGGAACAATTCTCACCGTCACCGCTAGTGTGCACTGCTTCACTGAAATACATATAATCATTCAGACGGTCACGATCAAAATATCTTTTGATGGTCTCGTCATGTTCTAATCATGGTCTCGTGATGCCTAGAGGGGCCCGGTATTAGGTCGGTGTAAGTCAAATATTCCAGCAGCAACACGATTACCGAGACTATTCGTTCTATTCACTGACTGAACGTTATTCAGGCTCAATGCCGAGCATCAGCAGCAAGCCCGTTGTTCTTCAACATGACTAAGGACTTCGTGTTGGATTGCAGATTTGTAGGTCAGAGACAAATATTTTGAACAACTGATAGGACATTGCCTCATGTGAAATATCAGTTAAATGTCTACCACTTATAAAACATTTAGCTTTTTATGTAAAGAATTAACGTTTTCAGTTCTTTAACTTTCTCAGTGTATTGCCGACACACCATTGCGATGGTTTAGTAAGAAATATAATTAATTTGTTGGAAATTTAGTCCTCTTTCTAGTGGCGAAATAATTTTGAAAATCGGTCGGTGTTTGACAAAGTTAGGCCTACAAGGCCTGCAGCCATGTGTTTGGTGGCACGGTTTTTTGACTCACGGTGTCTATCGTTGTTAGCATAGGCTTACATGATGCTACTGAGCGCCGTTAATTTCAGCAATCACGGAAGAAACTCTTGACAGCGATCTCTTTCGGCAGAGTTTAACGCGCTCAAATTCTGTGGTTCCGTGTTATTGTAAGTACATGGTTCGGAGTTAGTGTCCCTCTTTACATCGCCACACCAAGAGTTTCACATTGTAGGCCTAATCGATATTGCGATTTCATCTGAAACTTCTGTTAGAGCGAATAAAAGATGGAGCATGATCTTAGCCTATTGATACAGAATTGAGCCTAATCGGCCTGAATAGCGTTGTTGTCAAATTTGTCATTGTCATAACTATGGCTAACAGACCCACGGACACGATGCTCTGGGATCAGATCACCCGACGAAAGTGCGTGTCAACTATGCTTCTTCTCATTTGCCTACTTCTATCGAGCGCTCTTTCTGGCGCCTCCAAGTTCGAGACAAGCCCGCTGCTTGAATCTCAATCGAGATCCCACCGCTACCATAGGCCTACGACCGCTGGAGCCTTTCCTTCCGCGGATGATCACTGCCACACCCCTCCCCGCAACTGCACCTGTGTCGTGGGCAACAACAAATGGCTCTACGTGATATGCACCGGGAAGAAGTTTCTCCGCCTGCCGAGCGAGCTTCCCGCCAACACCTCCATGCTCGACTTCGACGCCAACTTCCTGACCGCGCTCGACGAGGGCTGCGCGGCAGGATACCCGAGCATCAGGGTCCTCTCTGTGGCGAACAACACTATCTCAGTGATCCACCCGCAGGCGTTTAAAGGTCTCGCCCGTCTCATGTTTCTCAATCTGAGCGGAAATTTTGTGGTGACGTTGCCAAGTGGCTTGTTCGCGCCGCTCCCTTCTCTGCGTAAGCTCAACCTCAACTATCTCCTCATGCACGAGTTGAATCTGGACGCGTTTGTCGTCACCACGGCTCTCATCGAAATCTACATGAAAAGCAACCGCCTGCGAGACTTCCCGCTGTTTGTCGTCAACGGGCAGTCGCTCGTTCCGAGGCTCCAGTACCTAGGCCTCGACCACAACCAGATCACGTCTGTGCCCTTCAGCAACCTGTCGACGTGGCTGCCGAATCTCGTCTATCTCTCGCTCAGCGACAACGCGCTTCGTGTCCTTCCGGTAGAATACTGACGACTTTCACCTACCACTTTTCGATCTATTACTCTGTTGATTTCTTTGGGGGTGGGATTGTAGGCCCTATACGAGTGAATGATCCTAAAAAAAAAATCAAATTCTTGGAAACATTCTCCTCCGAGATCCAGGATAAGGACTCCCTAAAAATTCAATATGGACCCACAATATTGTGACTTTTTCCTTGCTGTTGTAACTGGGCACTCTCTTCAATTATTTTGACGGCTGTTCAGCCAGTTCATGGCGCTGGTATAGGGGCTTAGTGCATACAGGCTATCATACGCTTCAAGTTTTTTGTTTTCTGTAGGATCCAAGTTGCCTTTTTGAAAATCATAGAAAATGTTCAAAATTCTAAGAATGTGGCCTTCACCTAATTACTAGACTTAGTTTATGCTGTGTAGAACGATTCGTTTCGCGACCTCAAGAACTTGAAGCACTTATTCTTGGCTCGCAATAACTTCTACCAAGCGACCGACCCTCTGGCGCTGCGTTCTGACTCTCTGACGGACATCAACCTCAGCGAGGCTCACCTGCGCATCACTCACCGCTTATCCAACATCTTCCAGGTAGCATATAGGCAATGGCAGGAATCTCTCCCAACCCCACAGCATTTAGCCCAGAAGGAAAGCTCTCTTCCGTAAAAATTTCCTAACCTCATCCAGCGTCAGATAGTTGGGCCAATCGCCAAGAAAAACAAAATCGTTTTGCCAAAATGCCAAGACTTAGACCTGTGAAATATTTATTCCTGCTCAACGATCGTCCATCAAACTGTGCTGTGATTGCCATTTCCTTCATCTTTCAGGTTGGCCTACGGGCCTACAGCGACATGACTTATCACATAATAAGCACATCTTTTTCACGCATTTTCATCTGCAAGCTATTGGCCTAAACTTGTAATATTGCATTCTGCTTTGAGCCGCTCTTCCGCATATTTAGCCAATCCTGTACGCACGCAGGTCGTACCTAAACTCAGGGTCCTCACGATCAACAATCTCAACATCGAGAAGGGCGTCGAGGGTTGCCTTCAGAACCTGCCGAGTGTCCACACGATCACGATGCCGGGCACGAAAATGGTTCCCCACCACCGCACCTTCCTCAACTCCACCAACATTCTGAGCCTAGACCTCAACGATATCCCCATCAATGATCTTGATCCGAAGGTCTACGCTGGAATCTGTGTATATAGCATAGGCCTTTTCTGCTAAATTCTGACAAATTGCAAGGTTTCAGTGTTTTATGAATGTATATGATTTCACATTTTTTCTGAGTTTTTCTCATTTTTTCTGGCTTTCAACAATTTCAACAATAGGCTTTGAGAAATCTGATTAAATTGGGTTGTTTTCTGAGTCTAGCTACATGTACAGTAGCTTCTGTGGTGGTTTTATTTAGCAATAACCCTTCAAGCTATTTGATTGAGTCGTTATGTCATTTTTGGACTGCCACAATTAAACGCTAATGGGACAGTTGTTCAGTAGATAGTAATTTTAATGATCTCAGATATTGATATCAGAATTTGAATAGCTCACCAATAATGAGCGAGTTATTTGAATATCTTCAATCTAATTTGTGAGATCTGATTGGATCGTGACGTCATTTTTGTTCTGTGGCAATTTAAAACCAAATAACTCTCCATTGAGCAACTGGGTCAATACCTCTCGATTGAGCAACTGGCCCTCATGGCCAGTTATTCAATAGAGAGTTTCTTGGTTTAAATACAAATCAAAAATAATTTTACGACCAAATCAAATCGCATAAATTAGACCTCAAATCTAAATTACAATCATATCATCTAAATTGGATCTGTGACTACTGTATTCAGATAGCACTCGACTGAACAACTAACCCTTAGATATTGCAAACGATTTTCTCTACAAAATATAAACCTCTGGTCTGATCTGTCGCTGTAACTTTAGCAGCACGCCACTCTTTCACCAAAATATGCACTAATCACCTATTTATTACAATAGCACTGCACAGAAATGGAACAATTGTCGAGGAGTAACTGAATTTTACTAAGAGATTGTTTCAGCACTGTACATATTCAACAGTTTTGAACAAAGTGCGATTTGTGTGTTTCTCTAGGTATTTGAGCCGCTGAGACGACTGAGCGAACTTCATCTGAGCAGCGTGGGGATCAACTCGATCAACATCACGTCACTGCCGATAAAGCTCTGGGGCAGCCTCACCATGATCGATCTCTCCTACAACCCCTTCATCTGTGACTGCAGCATTGTCTGGTTCAGACGATGGCTGCGAAACTCCACTAAAACCAAGGTACATCCGTACGGTAATTATTGAATCCAGCATTAGATGTTGTTTCTTACATTGACAAAAAAAACCAGCACGCCACTCTTCATCGACAAGTAAAGATGGTACAATGTTCCTTGGAAACGGCTTCTCATAACTTTAACATGACCTGTACAGAGGACGCCTGGGGAGCTCTGGCGTCATTTGGCTTCCATATTGAACCGCCACTGGGCCCTGTATATTATTTTAATTTATATTTATTTATTTCTTTGGTTGAACCTGGTACTCCATTTCCAGGCAATAAAAAGAAGCCTATTTGTAAAAGATAGGCTTGTGATAAAAATAAAAATAAAAATTATTATTAGACTGTGGTCATCCACCGGAGCATCGCGGCAGCCTACTCCTGCGCCTTTCCTTCTCGTCAACGTGGAAAAGGAATTCTGAAACTGCAGGATCCCTCGGACCTCGAGTGTTTCTCACCTCCGCCTGACGCCTGCCTCGCCGCCATCTCTGTTCTTCTTTCCTGTTCGTGCATTCTGTCGACCCTTGGCGCGTTGCTGCACCGTTTCCGCTGGCACGTTCGCTACTGGAAGTTTGTTGTTCAGGTATGTCCAATTGTCCATCCACCTTTTTGTTTCGTTGTTAATTTATGTTCTGCATTTGGTGGCGACGTTTAATGAATAGGTACAGTAGACTAATCTGAATAATTCTAGGTATGCGAGTGAGCGAATCTCTCGTGCTTCAACAAAGCAATGTATTGTCCTGCGTCGCGTTGCAGTCACTTCTTAATTATAGGCTTCTAATTATAGAGCCAAGCACAAAAATCAAAATTATTGAGAAAATGTTATGAATGTTTTCTGTGCAATTTGAATAGTTGAGCCTACATGTACGTGTTTAGTTTAGGCGGTGTAGTACGCCACAAATGATGATTGAAAGTAAATGCTACGCCTAATTTGAGATAGGCATTACGAGCGAAAATCGGTGATGATGGCGTTAGCCAACGCGTTTCTAAGAGCTGAGCAGTTGCCCTACGCGTGTCTTACAAGAGCAGACGCATGTTGTACACATGTTTCACACATTTCTACACATGTTTTATGAGGGCACAAGTCAGTTTGTAACTACACGCAGTCCATAAGCCCCGAAGACCACCACTTAAACCCCGCTACGTTCAGACTCAAAGTCGTCAGTATCGTCAGCTGCTCGATCAGCGCGAGTACGCGTACGATGCGTTCGTGATCTATAGTCAGCAGGACGCGGCCTGGGTCATCCACCAGCTGCGGCCGCGCCTCGAGAACCCCCCCGAGGGGGAGGGGGAGGGAGGGGAGGCGGCGCTCCGTCTGTGCATCCACCAGCGCGACTGGCTGGGCGGACGCGACATCACCGAGAACGTCATTCAGGTGCCAGGGGACGGGATAAAGGGCGCCCTTATCATAGGCCTATAATAAATCTATTTCAACTGCATTCATGTAGCGGCTAAAGCTCCGTACAAATTTAGTGTTGTGGAACATGACTGTTAATTGCTAATGGCAAGTAGCAGGCCATTGAGTGTTAATATGTTGGCGATAATTTATAAAAAAATCTAGCCTACTGCAACTCCGATCTCTATGTTGACATCTTTAGTCTTTAGACTTCCTTTAGGCCTATATGATAAACTAATTCAGGGTTTGATTTTTCTGCACCCCTCTACTTCAATTTTCTGCTTGAAGCTCAGTGAGCTAAACATCCTCTGTGCATCGCGGATTTCTGCTTGCCTTCAACAGAGCATCGAGTCGAGTCGCAAGTGTCTGCTAGTGGTGTCCAACGCGTTCGCCGCGTCCAACTGGTGTCACTTTGAGATGACGATGGCCCAGACGCGCCTCTTTGAGGCTGACCGCGACAACGTCATCGTCGCGCTGCTCGAGGATATCGCCGAGTGCAACCTCAACCCGCGCCTCAGACTGCAGCTGCAGGCCAAGACGTACATTGAGTGGTCGGACAGCGAGGCATGAGCACCCCCGGCCAGAAACTAAACTTAAAAAAAACGAAACTCTTTTTATCATGTAATTTGTTATTGTAGTAGTTTGTTATTCCATGTTTTCACACAGGTTTACACATTTTCGCCCGCCCTGATCAGGACTGTTGGAGCTGGCTTTTTATGGCAAAATGCGCTTCCTGACGCCAACCAATTAAATAATTTTCTCGCACGGGGTTAGCAGCTAGCGACACTTGTATGTTTAACAGCCATGTTGAAGGGCCTGTAACGCATGGTTTCATAGTCGTCGGCGCGGGGACTTCAACCAAGGTCCTCTGGAGTCTGGACTCAAGTCTGACGCCTTAACCACTACACCACAGCGCCTCGCCACCCCCAGCCAGAGTTCAATTTAACCCTGATTAAATAAACATCGTTAAGTTTGGACCTGATAAAACACGCGTAGAGTTACGCCTGCTCGTTCTAGGCGTAGCGCAACTGCTTAGACTTTTAAAGCCGCGTTGGTTCTATGCCACCATAGTTAATTTTCACGGTTTTGCCACTGTGATATTTTGCTGCACATAATTTTTGCGCTCTTGAGCATTCTTGCGTTCTTTTGCATTCTTGACCATTATACTGTATATTCTGCAGCTTTATTTTGGCGCATGTAATTTGTTCACGCGTTTTACCGTTCAGGTAAATTTATCAAAATGACGTTCGCGTGAAAATTTCATATTTTACAGTAGACTAATTTCTGTGAATGCCTGAAGGCTACATCTCTGTAACGTATCTAGTTACACAAGTTAGCACTGAAATTGTAGTTCTGTTGCACAGGTTGGTCAGATGTTGTTCTGGGCGAGACTCAAGCAAGTTCTATGCAGACCCTCGCACAGCGTCATACACTCTCCCATCTCTGCCAGTCTTTTCTTTGAGCAGAGTGGACACACTGGATCGTAGCGGGTCTTTCGTTTGAGTAGATTGGACACACTGATCGTAGACAGGCTTTTCTTTGATCAGAGTGGACACACTGGATTGTAGCCGTTCTTTGAACGGTGTAGACGAACTGGATTGCAGCTAGTCTTTTGTTAACGAGTGGTTTTGTTTAGGTTTTGTAATGGTTTTGTTTAGAGTGGGCGCACTGGATCGTTGCCAGGCTTTTTTTGAACCGAGTGAGCATAATATATTGTAGCAAGTCATTCTTTGAAGAGAGTCGGGACACTGGATTTAGTTAGTTACTGGAGAATGAATTGTACTTAGTTTATTATTTAAGCACATCTATCTATAGATCCTAGCCAATCTTTGAGCACTAATGTACTTTCAAGGAGTTCGTAGTAGTATTTAACAAGAATTGCGTTTTCTTTGCACATAAAATGAAGTCCCAAGCCATGTGCGTCATCATGTCAAAGTAAACAAGTTGGAAGGACATAAAACTGGCAATGCAATGCAATTTAATTTGTAATTGTAAACCCAGTCTTCTCTGAAATGGCAGCACATAATTTAGAATTATGGTAGCACATTATTTAAAAGAAAACACTGTAAGACTTGTAATGCGCATTATGAATAAACTATCGTAAAAAATTGTACAGCTCGGACTTAGAAAAATGACAAAATCAGCTCCAGTTAAACGATTGATATGTACACAACTCACTAACAACAGCCTAACGATGTGATTTCATTTAACTTCTTCACGTTAATGATCCATCAGTAGCACTGAATTGATATTATAGTAAATAATGATAAATAATACTTTGATGAAAACGTTTTGAATAATACTTCAATACACCATATCGTTACGATATTCTCAGGGGCAAAGCAAACCCGAACTAAGTGTTTGGGTTAAGTTCAACCATGAATATACATTATGCAGATAACAACACGGCTTGTAGTCTCCAAGGTAGGGCATATTTGACAGAAAATTTGCACTGCACATGTGCGATTCAGATATTATAAAACTATCACTGTATATCTAAATTAATGGCTACTACTTCTTTTGTCATAAATACTATTCTTTCCCGTACTGAACTCGAAGTGGGGAGAGAGGGTGTGCTAACGGAAGATCCTGAAGGAATTCTTATGGATTTTTCTGTACAACTTTACCGGTATGCCAAATTAAGCACTGCACATTTTTACTATGGTACTGCACATTCGTATCTACAACTGTTCAAGTAGGCATCAACTGCACAAAATAAAATATGACCTTACTCAGTGGCTAAAGTGTCCAGACCAGTGGGAGCGGTAAATTTTCTTGGTTTACAGTTAATCATCTCCGCGCAGTGCAGAACTGTTCAGCGGGGGGGGGGGGTGGGGCACTGACAGAAACTTTTCGCCTCGCATCAGTTCTCGAATAATAGTGTCGGAGGTTTGTCACTCTTCACCTAACAAAAAAACTCGACTTCCTACCTACCATTGAATGATTTTGTGCCTTATGAGCAGTGGCGCCGGAACGGGGGGGGCAGGAGAAGCAATGCCCCCCCCCACTCGACAAAGTGGGGGGGCAAACAATGGTATTTCCCCCCCCAGGCTTTGCCCCCCACACGTCAGTAGCAAGTCGGAGCAGTGGGAGCGCGCGCTCCCATGCGTTCCGCCCACTTGTCAGCAGTGGGAGCTCAAGTCTCAATTTTTGGGACCAGTGGGAACGCCGCTTCCGTGCTTTCCTACCCACTTTAACGACTGCCCTTACTCCAGGGTTAGAATATATTCTCACTTGCCATAAACCAACCTACACCTCATCGTCACAATCAACGCAAAAGCTTTGGTTATAAGTTTGCCCACGCATCGGCCTAATCACAGCCACGCATAGTCGCATACTCAATAGGTTAGTTAATCACTACTCACATCTATAACATATAAGATACTCGGTTAAAATAAAATCTGGAAACGCTGAAACACGCCTCGATGCAAACCGCTTCGATGCGTTTGACAGTTGAACTTAGACGACATCAGCAGTGGGCGGAATTTGAGGCATGCTGCATGTCTCTTAAAGAAAAATTGAATTGAAATTGCAGAGTTACCGTCAGTTGAAAAATAGATGAGTATATGATTTTCATAATTTAAACATTAAAGACTTCATTATTGACGAAAACATAGTTTTTTTGAACGGTGATTCGGTTAAAGTACAAGTTTCGATGTCAAATGTACCTTGTCAGGTGAACAGAACTAAATACTTCTTTGATCGTGGTTATCCGAGGCAGACAAAAAAGGGTAAGCGGGGAGCGATGAATGCAGTCTAGTTTGCGGTGAAAGTTCATCATCGCTGCTGCTTGAACCTGTGCATAATTAAGTGAATTTGTATTGGTGTCTAAATCAATGCAAAATAAATACAGGTATTCGCGCACAGAGCTTCCACAACAGTATACTTTCAGGAATAAATCTTCCATACAAATACTGAGCCTATTACGAGTATACTTCTGCATTTCTCTTCCAATATTATGTCAAGTTGTTGTTGTTATAATCTATTGCGGGGGAGTCCCTTACAGCAAACAGGTGATGCCCCATTGCACCAGCTGATGGTCGCTGGTGGTGGTTCCACAGTAGACTGGTGGGCATCGTAGGAACACTTGCGGCTGACGAATTTAAACCACCTTTGCCAAGGGTGCACGAAGTGACTCAAAATCTTTGCCGCGGTCGGGATTCGAATCGACAGCTGTCGCGTCGTAATCTGCGACCAGCGACTTAGACCACTCGGCCACAACGTTCGTCCTGCCCAATGGTGGCAGCAGGGGCAGGGCTGCCGGGCACGGTCTAATGTCATGTCCGGGACAAATTATGATTTATTATTAGGATGTCTAGTAGGGATAGCATGCAAGTTTTAAATGGATAGCCAAAGGCAAACACAATGTTAGTCAATGTTAAAGCTCCAGCCTTTACTAGTTAATGATATGCGACACACTATGTTCCAGAATGTCAGAGCTACTAAATGCAATCGTGACTGCATATTAACGATGTATGCATCGTAGTAACGATGTATATTACGACTGCATGTTAACGATATTAACGATATTAACGATTAACGACTCAAAATACAATGAAAGATATGTGACAAAATTATTATCTCATGACATGAGAACGGCCAATCGCTAACCACCTCGTGCTAGTCAGCCGTCGTGGATGCCTCGCTGTCCTCTCCCCTCACCTCCCCCCCCGCGTTGCTTGCCCTACCCCCCTCCTCCCCTTCCCCCTCCCTCTCGCCCTCCCCGCCCTCCTCGGTGGGATACTCGTCCCCTGCCTCCTCCTCCTCCAGGCGAGCGGCCTCCAGGGCCTCCGCCTCCTCCCTCGCAGCCTGCTCAGCGGCGGCCTGCTCCGCTGCAGCCCTCTCTGCCTCCTACACACCGGCAGGCCTGAATATATTATGCAAATTCACATCGCAGTTTGCGGATCAATATGACTGCTTTTGCAAATCAAACACTAATTTGATTTGCAATATTTGCGAATCAAAAATTGTGTAAATAAAGGTTCAGTAACCCGACGAACGGTAGGCCTAGCACTGATTCCTACTTTCAGTTCACGTGCAACTTTAGTAGTAACCTATCGACGTCCCCGACTGCATAAATATAATTTTTTTAGAGCATACTATGTTTCTAAAGTGCAACGACTCAACAGTTATGTAATAATTGCATTGAGTAATGAATGATATAATAACGGCCAATTAAATTAGTGAAACTGCCAATCAAAATTGAATTTGGTTAGCAAACTGCTAAACAATTTTCTTGGCATATATTCAGGCCTGCACACAGGCAATGGCATGGCCCTACGAACACAGTATTCACTCGTTTATACACTATTTTCTGCTACGATTATCACTACATGATTATCCTAGGCTCATAGTTCTATAAGCCGAAGATAATTATTGTCTTGATTTTACGTAGGCCTTCTGCATGAACTTAGTTAAGTTTAATGCACCATCTGCTCATGGGTTATCTATAATGTTGTTTTTGTAATGCCCTGGATAGTGAAAAAAACGTTTACATATATATTCTTTCTTTTCCCTTGTTTAGTGACTTGCACGCTAGAGCCAAAAGCAAATAGTGAAAGCAATTAAGATTTTCATTGGCATGCTCAGAATTCATGAGGCTAAGAGTTCTGTTCGAAACGAGAAACTAAATTAAACCCCCGCTCTGCCCAGTGTCATATTTGCTCAGCAATCTCGGCTCCTTAAAGGGACTCCTGTGATTGGCTAGAATGAGGTCGGTTAAATCAGAGGAATTCCTATGATTGGCTAGAATGAGGTCGGTGACCTTTTGGCGCTCGATGTGCTGGCGCATGCTCTCCCTCTCCATGCGGATGACGCACTGGCGCTCCTTCTCCGCGCGATATGCCGCCCTTTCCACCTGGAGCTGTTCCCTCTCCGTCTGCTCCTGTCAACCGCAACCAGGCATGGATTAAAGGCTTTCAAAGTGTGAAGCAGTATTACGCATATGTTGCTCTACACTTTTTGTTGGAGCTTTTGTGAAGATTTTGTGGAGCAGTTAATGAAAAGTATGGAGCAATTTATTTACGACACAATTCTGGTCATGCATGCATCAATATTGATGAATAATAATCAGAGTAAAGATTTAAAATTGTATCATCTTTTAACAGATTTTTTTCATATCCATAAACGGGACTAAAATGCTTCTGTCTTAACCCGCAAATGCAAAATTCGGCATTGTTTTGTGCGTAAAACAAGCCAGAAAGGTGCACAAGATTATACCGTCACACATGGAGACTGTCAATGGATAAATTTTAACTGATTGAACTGCATTCATTCACTAAAAATTGTAATCGTAAAGCAATTTTCTATTTTTTTGGAAGTCAAGTAGGGAAGTCGTACAAAAAATTATTAAGTTTTTTTAATTTAGGTAAAAATGAGTCAAACATTATCTAGACAATCTTCAAGTAATGCAAGTAAGTAAGTACACTGTACATGGAATAACAATAAATTTGGTCCAAAAACTATGTATGTATGTATGTATATTGCACTTTTAACGCACCAAGAATATGTCATGCAAACGGAGATGGAAAAACATC
>JAQIWG010007047.1:0-12692 GCA_034695025.1 Chamaedrilus cognettii
AAGTACCAATTTTCATTAAAATCGGAGACATGAGGGTGTTTAGCCCTGGATGAGTTGACATGGAATGACCCATAAGGCTAATGGTACTTGGGAGCAAGTGATCCTAATCTTTTCTTGTCTATTTTGACATATTTTACAAAATTATTATTATAGTGGAATATTTCGATCATGTCTCGATTTCAATTTGCTTCCATCCAGTTAACAGTTTAAAAATTATAACATTTTAACGTTTTACACACTTTTTTTTAGCTTCGATTGTCCCTTTAAGTCAAGTTGACTTTTTTGTTGGTTCGCTAACTGGCCCACTGCCCATATAGCATCACAGAAAATCGTCAGCCTCTGTGGCAGGCTGTGCCTATGATAATTCTCGAATCATTGTGTGAGGTATATTTTTTAAAGTGAAAAGTAAGAAAATATTTAACTGATTTAAAAACAATTAATACTGGATTGTGTCGGACCAAATAAGGCGATTGACTGAGCACTGTTGAAGTTGTGTTAGAGTTCGTCGTTGGTGTGAACCTTACAAGAACGTGATCGCGTGTTATACTAATTTTTTCTTTTTCAAAGGCGTATTTCTGTCTCATATATAGATTTAGTCACATGAAGTTTTGAAATATTATACTTTTAATCAGTTTACATCATGAAGTCTACCTTTTTTGGATAGATCAATTTGAACAACTTTAACTTGAATTTTTTGGATTAACGGCGGTTCAAATAAATATTTTCAGGTAAGAATCAAAATTAGGTCTACATCACAGTAATTTAAGTTGCCTATTTAATAATGAAAAATAACCTGAATTTTAATCTCTGTGTAACAAATGTTGTTGCAAAGTTGACCTATTTGTATGCAAATTTGCCGCATTTTTTTGCTTTACAATATCATTTAAAAAAAATCTTGTTGCTTAATAATAATATAATAATAATAATAATCATCATTTTTGACGTCCATTCTTATGCGCTACAGACAGGCCTGTAACGCCGTGTCCATGTTAACACAGGTTAGACGTTTATATTGAAGCTGGATTTTTACGGCCGGATGCCCTTTCTGTCGCCAACCAGAGTAATAAATTGCCCTGGACGATGATTATCAGCTAGCGACACTTGTGTATTTAACAGCCTTGCTGAGGGGCCTGTAACGCCATGATTTCATACTTGCCGGCGACGTGACTCAAACCCAGGTCCTCTGGACTCGAAATCCAATGCCTTAACCACTACACCACAGCGCCTCGCACTTTTTTTGCGAATTGTGCAACATTTTTTAAGGTGTCTTATATTTTGTGGCATATTTTTGTTAGACGATGTGATGTGTATGTAAAGAATGTATCTAAACATCTGGCTGAAATACTATTGAGCACTATCAATGATGTAGGTAGGTGAGTGTTGCATTTTCTTCAGTGTGATGAGAATGGCAGGATTTCATGAGAATGTGTCTGCATATGGACGTCGTAGTTATTTCTGTGAATAAAATCATTGATTTCGGGTTGATAAATTAATGAATGTATATGTTTTGACTTTCACTTCAAGAGTGGGTTCTATAGATGTACCTTTGTTCCGACCTGTACCTTTGGCTTAGCTTAGGAGACAATGAGACTTATGATACTAACTCAGTGATACTAACAATGAGACTACAATGAGACTAATGAGAATTAGGAGACAAGAGCTCTTAACTGCCATTCAAATAACTCTGCTTAGTCCATTTGAATTAATATCCGACGTCATTGAATTTAGATGACGTCATAGATTTCGGACAAAATAACTTTGTGTTTAAACTGAATTCAAATTAACTTCATTTCCGGTGGAAATTTTTATTTAATTTTTTACTGATAAATATTATTGTGGGTTTTTTTGAATGGCAGTGCAGGGGTGCCGTTAAATTCCGTTCCTTAGCAAGAACTTTGCTTAGCCGAACGTAAAGGTACGTCTATAGAATCCACCCTTGATTTGAATATATCTTGAGTTGCAATTGATTGATTGTGTACAAATGTTTGAATTATGTCTGCAAATTAGTACCGTACTTCGATCAAGTATCTTGCCATTTCATACTCAAATATTTGTTTAATGGACTATAATAGATCTTATTTTATTGACAAAATTGTGAGTATAATTGCGACTATAAACTGATTTTTTCGGTTATCGCGTTTGATTTAAATTGTCATATTTCACTGCTGTATTTTCAACTGTTTTGGATTTGCGTTAGTAATTTTTACTTAGGCTTTCTAAGCAGATTAGATTCTTAACTATGCTGATATAGTGGAGCGGAGGTGTTACTGTTGGAATCATAATATTTTGATGTGATATAGGGATTTAATATTTCAACATATGGACTTCTTTATATCTTGACCTTATGTGTTTAACTGTTTGTATGATATTGATTATTAACTGCTGGTGTGTGATATTGATATTGCTTTGATTGTTAGCACTGCTTCAACTTGCTTTCTTATCAGTGTTTCCGCAAGATTAATGCAATCGGCTGTATGCATGCATTAAACAATGCAATTTTTGCAGCATGTATGCTTCTTTGTACGGATTTATTTTGTATAATCTCATTTTGCGCGTCTAGCGCGATGCTGGAATCGTCTATCAACATTTCCTGATTGAACGACGAATACAGCCAGCGTACATTGCAACATACCACTTTTAAAACATGTACAAATGTAATGATAATTATATAATGCAAAAAATTCTTAATTATATAATCATAATACTATGTCGCTAAACCTGAAACTATAGACCATGGATAAATGATTATAACTAGCAAAATTGTAATTGCGCTCCATTGCACCCTATTGCACTTCACTGCACTCCATTGTCCTCAATTGCATCTCATTACATGCAGCTGCACGCCATTGCACTCAATAGCACTACAACTCAATTGCGCCCCATTGCACCCAAATGCACTTCACTGGCACTCCATTGCCCTAATTGCACTTTATTGCACTCAATTGTACCCCATTAAAAGAGATAACCGGGAAGACTACGTAGGGGAATGATAGATGACCTGGTTGAGTATGCGGATATGAAGAGAAGATCCGAAGATCGGCTAAGAGTGGAAGGTTTTGACACCAACTCATGCCATAACCCATATGACAGGACACTGATGATATCTAACGTAGAAATAAGAATACACAAATAATGATTTTTTTTGCAGGAGTCTTGTTTACTGTTCTTTAAAAATGGCAGCTTCCATGAGATATTTATTTTTTTGTACTCTACGACAAAAGAGTCTAAGTCTCACGCCCATCCGCCGGTACACGATCGAGCCGCCGGAATGGATGGGTGGCAGGAGCATACTGCAGCGGACCGGCAACTACGACTTCCCTGAGCAGAACGAGACATTCGAGCAACGATTATCGAGTGGGTTATGTTACTTAACCTCCTGAACTTTATTTAGTTTCATTAATAGAGACGCCGCACTGGACCAAAACTATTTTAACCTTAAAAATATTATAATGTACTGTAAAGTCGGACTCCAAAACCCGATAAAGAAAAAAACAATATTAATTATGCAATTTTTAGGCAAGGTCATGGGGCGGTGTTCCTCCAGTTTATCTGGTTAAAATCCCGAGCCTATTTACGGTGTCTATAATGTACACAAATATACCTGATTATACTAATTCGGGGCGGGGAATCCAAATTTTCTATTCGTTTGATGAAATTTCGTTCGGTTTTTCGATAATTGAATTTTTCCCCTTTTCATTTCAAGGTTCAGTTACTGCTTAACTGTTGAGAATTTAATAAATGCGATCTCACATTCGGAATCCTCGCATCCTTTTCTATGAAATAGGTGGCTTGCATCCGACGACCTACGCATTTTCCATCTAATTCTTGTTTTGCAGAAAAACCGGATAAAATTGCGTCAAACGGATTGAAAATGTGGATTCCCCGTCCCCGAATAAGTATAATCAGGTATATTTGTGTACATTATAGACACCGCATACGGTATAGCCGCAGGATTTTAACCACATAAACTGGGGGAACACCCATGGGTCTTGGGCAGGATCATGATGTTTCGGAAGACTAGATGCAAGAGATATAGGCCTAGGCCAGTGGTGTCAAACCTTTTTAGCAGGCGGGCTGCCAAATGCGGCTCTTGGCGGTCCATTTGATAGCCGCTGGCCGGGCTACATTTTCCCTCTAGTTCAACCTCACGAGCGGGGGGAGGAGGGTGGGGGATGCTGACAGAAACAGAATAAAAACGTTGCACTGGACCAAAACTACAATTATTTAAAAAAATTATTGATAAGTCTCATTTTTTCATTACTATTAAAAATTATATGTGGATGATTGTGACCAAAAAGACTTTGTGTCTGTGCACAAGCTGCGCAGCTGCTACGCTGCAGCAGCTACTGCTGCTGCTGTTGCAGCTAGGCTGCTGCTGTAATTAAGCAGTAGCGCTGCTGTTATCATGCAGCAACAGACACTGCTGCTGCATGATAACAGCAGAGCTACTGCTTACAGTAGCATTAAGATTTGCAGCTGCGACGTATGTAGGCCTTACAGCAGTGTAGCTGCAAACGTTGCCTCATCCAGAAATAAGCCCTATCATTCAAAATCACCTTGTGAAAAAGGGCCGGAAGAAAGTACCGATTTGAAGAGCAGTTCAGCACCAGTATTTGATCCCCAGCATTGACTCAGCTAGACAGCTAATTTATAATGCCACGGTGATTATCTCAGTGTTAGATGGACGAGTATCCGTATTAATGGGCTAGGAATCAAAACAATCAACATTATGCAATGATAAATTGGTTTATCAAAAAACATGGACGGATAGATTCCGTACATAATGAGAAATATTATCCAAGTGTGCTAATTGGTAACTAATGAAACTATATTTAATTGATTTTTGTAGAGATTAAGGAGTCAAGTGGAGCCGTTAAAAGTATGCCTGTCAACATTGGTGTTGAGTACAAAGCACCAGCGGCCAAACGAAGTGAATTGCTCTCGATATCACTCGCTAACAGGAGGGACAAGGCTCTCGAGCAAGCTGCAAGACTTCACAAGCGTAAGTTTTTCCACCACGATAATAATTTCATTGCTTCTGGAATTTTCTGATGTTCTCGCTACTGTTCTGATGTACTTAGGTTTCAGACAATTGACTCCTTTTACAACTTCACTACCATACAGCCAATCAAATAATTGATTCTAGAGCATGACTCCAGTTCACCCACCAAAAATTAGCGTAGGCCTACCGTACTAAATGCACTATCTGATTAATGACTAACTAAATTGCTCGATGATCCGTCAAGAATTAGAACTGTCACCTGATGCACCAATCAAGGTTCATGTAACAATTAGATCAGGTCTAATGATGAGACATGTTAAGCCTACATCCGTTTGTGGGCGTGGCGAGAAGAATGGTGCAGATGCAGGGACACTGCATCTGTGTCTTAAATGCCTGTGACGTCATTCTGGCTGATCAATTGAATTTTCTTGAATTTAGTTTGTTTGTGTAGGCTATAACTTCATCAGACTACTCATGGTTCAGGGATCATTATTATATTTATGATATGTAGTAATTTCACTTGGATGCTCTGTGCAATACTGAGTTAGTATGGTCACATGCACAAAGCAATTTATGAATCATGGATTGCTGTTTAATTCTTGTACCACGATACAAATTTCTATGGCTTTGTCATCTCATATCTGAATAAGAAAATTTCTGCGGTTTTTATGCATTAATTTCTGTTGTAACATACTGGTTGTGCAGCATTAATTAGGCCTATACCGGAACATGTGTCTAGTCATTATAATTATATATGAGTTTTACAAATGACGTTGCTCTGTTTCAGTAAATATTCCGCTGGATCTGGTCAAGGCTGAATGCCTGACAGAGTCCCTACCGCAGCAGACGAGAATGATTGCTGATCATTACGGCATATATCAGGACCTGTTTGGCGATGCCTACTTTGTGCCGGTCGTTAATATGAGAATTAGCTTTGACTACGATGAAGAGAGTGTTACGCCGGTCTGCAGGGGAAACTGCATTCTACCCGCTGAGGTAGTACTTGAAGCACGAGGGTATACAGAGGAAGAATAGACTGGATAGTTAATAACTGGATTAGTTTATCACTGATTGTCCATGCATCTTCTTCTTCCCCTGCAAATTTAAGAACCGTGTGTATTAACGAAGACTATTACAGTCCTGTTCTGTGCCTCGGCCTTGGCTTTACCAAGCACGTAACCGCTTCCCCCTATTAAGTCGCCTTTTAAGATCGGGGAGCTCTGGGCTGCAGGTCAATTCTTTGTTCCCCGACCTGCAGGGGTCATTGTCCATACATGCATGGCATGCGTGTGTCATTTTATGTCAAATGATAATTGTGAGTTTTATACGGGTGTCAATTCTAACTATTTTCTATATGCATGTATGAACAGGGTTTTGTTAGCTTATGGATAAAGCAGCAATATGTGTAGCATAAAAATTCTTTTGTGTCTAATCTGCCTATAGAACATTGACTATGTGTTACATTGTTGTGAGTTCATGTAATAGATGTCAGACAAATTAGGTACAGTACATTTGTGGCCAATTGACAAATTGTGCTCACTAGACCGTTATGTTGATAAAGAATAGTTTTATTAAGTGAAGACCTTGAATTGAATAATACTAATGGTGGTCAGACAGGTCGTGAATGATTTTGAAGTACAAAATGTGCTATTTACCTTCCGCACACAGTAACAAATTTGATAGTGGCTTGTGTATAATTCAAATAGAATTGTTTCTGCCAAATATTGAGAATTTATCTGAAAAATTGAATAAGTAGGGTCAAATTCTCGAATCCCACCAAAAACGCTGAATTTTGGAACAAACGTCTTCCTGCGCGCACTAGGCGAAGTCGTTATCACAATTTGGCACGCATTGTTGATTTTAAAAGGCGGCTGATTACTAAACGTAACTGTCTGCCAGTCAATATCTTTGTTTTGTTTATCTAAGTGATCAGCCAAGTCTCGTAGGCAGCAGTTAGGTTTGAATTTGGTGTGCGTTTCTGACTTCTCAGCGCAAGATTACGCTCAAGTCCTATTGTCTCACAGCGTGCAGCAAGTTGGTTGGCATTCCGATTAAGTTTCAATTTTCGCAGGCTTTGTCTTTTCTAATATCGGATTTCTCTGCGTGTCATACAAGCTGCAGTAAAAGTTGATTGTCTTGAAATGCAGTCTATTTTGCAGTATGGTTTTGGCACCCAGCTTTGTAACAATTGACGCGTTTTCTTCTTAAGCTTACTGCTTGACTCATACATGTACCCAGTCTTTTCTCTATTGCACTATGGCTACACAAGTTCCGTAAAATAGCGGAGTTCTTATATGTGGTACAGTGGCTTGTTTAAAGCAGCTGTATTTGTAAACTCTAGAAATTACCCCGGACGACTTCCGTATCAGTGACGCCAGTAACGTCATGTAAATGACGCGCTCAAAATGCGATTATTTTGGGTGGTGTCGTATTATTTTCTATCAAAACTTTAATACTTGAGGTATGTTTATGAAACTTGGCACGTTTAATTTTATTTGAAATATGTACATGGCCATATAAATTAAATGAACCTGCGTTCAGGGTAAATGGGACATTTTGTACTTTAAAATCGTTTACGATCTATCTGGCAACCCTATATATGGTAATCTTGCTTAAATGCTGATCTGAATCTATCTCTAACTCTATGCTAGGCTAAAACCTAGCATAATTTAATTTTTTTTTTATCTGTAAGTAACTTTCTCTGTCGTATTTCACAGCACAGGATATAGATAATCTTCCCTACTCTACTGTAACTTATATTTTGCTGTTAAATCAATCAATTTTAACAGTTAGAAGCAAGTGAATAATTTCTGTGTCCACAAATTGTATTTTCTTAAATGCGTATTGTACTTTTAGGAGGATTTGGTTTTTATTATTGATATTTAGGTTTTAATTTTTGTTTTGTTCAGAGTAAGTGGCAGCCGATGGTAGAGTACGAGTCTCAGAGCGATACACTGTGGACACTACTGTTGACCAATCTCGATGGACATCTTACGGATAATGACTCGGAATATGTTCACTGGCTGCTGTAAGTATTCATTGCATGTAATTAATTATTTTTTGCTAGGTATCTGAATATCCATACCCACCATTGCGAGTTAACCTCGAGATGGTCAATCGGAGCATTCAGAGCGACCGTTGTCAATCTCTTACGCCTTGCGTGATGTCACTCAATCCACTGATTGAGCCAACTCGAGATTAACTCACAATGGTGAATACCAATATAACAAAGGTCAACAATGATTCATATTTATAATTTACTCTCACTCGTTCTATGATTATTCATGAAAGCCTGTTCAGCGTACTTGATTTTTTTAATCTATGCATCTGTTACTAAATTTACTTCCGAGTTCGAAAAATATTTCTTGAGCACTAATTTTGGTGAAGAAACTGTTTTAAGAATCTTTCAAGCAATTTAGATTTAGGAAATTTAGAATACTTAGCATCGTTTTAAATTTTAAATTTGCAGCGGCAACATACCTGCAAGTGACTTGAGCGCCGGAGACTTGCTGGTCAACTATCTCCAACCATTACCTGCGAGGGGAACCGGCTTTCACCGGCACGTCTTTGTGCTCTTTGAACAAAAGCAAAGGATCGACTATGCCAAGTTGAAACGGTCTTTGCCGTGGTACGCATCAGCTGCTTATGCCTATACGCATTGTGCAGATATTTATGAACATGCCGCGTATGGATGTTGTTTAGAAGGGGATTGCTTTTATACATTGCTTTTAGTGTGTATGTCTGTACCTCACTGTGCTGGTGCGTAGGGACACCGTTGAAATTTGTACTGGTATATAGGTACATTTTGTTTTTAATTATAATTTTTTTAACCAAAAAACAGAATTTTGGGGAAATTTATGTTTTTTTGCAGGTCCTTTTTTTACAGGTACGCGACATTTTGTACATTATTATTATTTTTTAAACAAAAAACATACATTTTTTGGAAAGTATATATAAATATAATGCTATGTATTTAGTTATTTTTGCAACACTTTGATAACATCGTTTATACTTGAAAATGGTGCCTATCTGGTGACTATTCTATCTGTTTAATTATGTCCTGGTGTGTTGCCTGCAGCAATGATTTGAAGCAGCGAACCTTCAAGACGGCGCAGTTTTTTGCAGAGTATCGCAATGCATTGATGCCAAAGGGTCTGGCATTCTTCCAGAGCGAATGGGACGAAAGCGTTCGCAAGGTCTTCCATCATACTTTGGGTTTGTGTGCTTTGTTCTGTATTCATCTACGAATATTGTTATTGAACTAGTCTTAAAATTGTTGAATTATGATTTACAGTTTTGTGGCAATGTCTGATTAATTAATAAGATCATATCATGTTGCAGTGAAAGATGTCATTAATATACATACGTTTTTTTCTCTGAAAATAATCAAAACTGGAATATCGGTATGTAGCCCTTGAGTGTGATTGAAATTTGACTATTTTCCTGTCTTAAAATAGAAAAAAGCTTAATTAAAACATTTGTTGGTTTAATTTGTGATCTTGATGGCATTGATTTCAAGTGAGATGACATTTACATCTTATTTTTTGTGGTCAATCGTTTTTTAACATTTTACTAGTAATTGTTTTCATGTTTTTTTGTTTTTTTTCCTGTTTTTTTCAAGTATGACATGCCGCATACAAGTTACAATTGTGACCCTGGGCACCGGTACAGTCAGCGGATTATACAGGTTAATCGACTGTCGCAGGTGTTTACACTTACAGAGACAAGGTCGGGACTTCAGTACAGCAACGCCAGCTATTGTCTTGAAGATTGTGTTGATCCAATGTCATACGTAGCCTTTTATTTCAGGCGCCACAGGCAGCCAGCGTCGTGGATCATTGGAATTTTTCGTTATGTTCTGGCGTGCTGACTGAAGCCCTTAAAAATTATTTTTGTGAATTGTTATTGTGATTTGTGTGCAGGAATTGTTCCTGTGCGCTCAATGTTCATTTTGTAATTAATATTGTAATAATTATAATCTAATTAGATTTTTTTGTGCTATTGAAGTATGGTGAAATCTATGATTGCATTCTGTAGCTATGGCGGAGCCCACATTTGAATATGAGCATCCGGTTCCATACCATCCTCCTCCACTCAAATATCCTCACCGGCAGCCTTTTGACAGGTATAGATCGTAATTAACTTTTAACAATTTTCAGATTCAATTGTTTTTATGAAGTACAACAATTTAATAGTATTTAGAATACCAACACTATTTTGTGAGACTTGAGAAAAAAATGATAATGTAATATGATGAGTTGCTTTCACAGAAATACAAGCCTAGAACGCGCATGCATAAACTTTGCAGTTCTGTAGAAAGAACGACCTTTTAAGCAAAAACGGAAGTTGATTTAAATTATGGTTAATACTCGTGATTACGATGATTGGATGTGTATAGGTCATGACCCTGTCAATCAAGTTGTGGACGGTTTTAATTGGTTTGCCCCATGGGAAGAGCCCCGCCCCCGTTATCTCCATACGTGCCTCAATGTACAGAATATAGTGACTCACCTTTGTTGCTTTCAAGAGTTATTGCTGCTTGGTAGGTTACACAAGTCAATTTTTGGGGTTTCAAGATTTTAGTTGTTTTTTTAGATGCGACATTGATCCAACAAGACGTCCTACTTAATTATGTATCGTTGTTTTAAGGGCATTTATATTTCACCACCAGACATCGAGGGCTAGCCATTCGAGAACAAAACCTTTACACCTATTTGTTTATAAGTCCTTCGGGAACGCAGTACCGAGGGCCAAAAAAACAGACTAGTTCTAGAATAATAGTAATAATAGTGAGTTTAGAGTCTGTTTTGGCGCCTTGTGGCATCATCGGGACCTTAGAATGCCATCTTTGAGTGGTACCCAGGTACTGTCTGACATTTGTTCTTATTGTTTTTGCTGAAAATATTAACATGCTGTAAAACTGTACATTTTAGCCTATGTTAACTTAGCTGCTTGTTATTTTGGTGATTTTGCCTGTCAGAATTTTAGCTGCACTTGATTTTAGCACTTTTGGGGACTACCCATTATATAAAGCTTCTCTGATATAAACATTTTGCCAATAATATTACAATGGCACTTGCTGCGTACAGATACTTTGATCGCTATCGAGACAAGAAGGACTTGGCTGAGGAGGTTCTGAAGATGCGTCTGCGCAGCACCTCCCCCTTCACCGGGCGACCCCCAGCAGACAAATACCCCCTCGTCCACCGCCCCAAGACTTACAAGCCCTCGTGGCTGAAGCTGCGCGAGGAACTGATGCACCGACGCTTGGAACAATTTAAGGATCTTAACTGAGAGGGATGTCAGGGATGCAGTCAGATTCATTATTGCAATTGAACCTCAATTAGATATTGAGATCAAATTGCTGTCTTTTTTTGGGGCTTACGTCGTTAGGCTTCTGTCGACTGTCAGAGATTTAATGTAGTTTGTATACGTCGGAGATGCATCATCATCATCAGAATGATGAAGAATTTGATTCATAGATATGTTTGATGAGTGTGGATTTCTGTTTGTTCTTTTGTCTTTTTACGAATGGAATATGCTCAAGATCTAGTGAATATTTTTAATGCTTGCGTCGTTAGAATTTTTAATGCTTGCGCGTGCAACGCTGTGCATATTGGCATAAAATCGTAATAGGTCTCCTAGAAAGTCATTTTTACGCTACGCTTAACTTTAGAAATTTATTTGAGCTGGATTCGATATTAGCTGTTCAATCTTCATGTACACTGCACAATGAATCAATCACCTTGTTAATTTATATGCACTACTACGTTCCACAGTTGCATTCCCCTTTCTAACTCTTAAGGCTCTGAAGCTCAAAAGTTGACAAATGAATTCATTCGTAAAAGGACAGATGTGGATTGGTGGATCTGGCTTTCATACAGAAAAAATACTGTATTGGTTAGCGCATGGAAACTAATTAAGGAAAAATTCTTTTTAAAGCTACAGTAGATAATGTCGCTGATTCTGAAACATGAATGAATTTGATGCCATTTCCAAATTTGTGTTGAAAATATGCCTCCATTCACAACTGGTTTTAATCGCCAGATGGGCTTAAAGTAGCCAGATAGCCCACCCTTTTACCCCCCAAAAATTGATTTTACCTGAAGCTTGGTTGCTTCCCTTCGGTCAGTAAAAAATATCCCTTATTGCAATGATGGTTTTATTGATGCTAAATGACGCCCGGCGTCATGACCACCATGTCCGGTCATACGGGCGTCCGCAGTTTTTATAAATAGATTTGACGTCCATGTTTCAAATCCGTTAGGCCTAGCTACTAGGCTCTGTAAAACCTCAGAAAATTCTCTAAAAGTGTGTAGCGTTCAGAATGCTTTTACTAGGCCTAAACTAATGATATTGCTTCTCGCCCCCCCCTTCCTCGCCAATTGTGCGAGAGAAGAAAAAAGTCTTCTAGTGTGGGGTGACTGCCTCGTCGAAGGTGACATTTGTTATTGTCGCCCCTGGCGTTTCCAGTTTAAAATTTCTGCAGCCTTCACTGCTCTTTAGAAATAAAATTTTGCCTTTCATATTTTATATTGTATGATAAGCGGTGGAAATGGCACCTGTTATCGTTATAGATCCCGAACTCAGTGATTTTCCCAGAGCCCCCCAGAGGGGTGAACCCCCCCCCCCCCAAGCACGAATGGACACCCCCCCAAGCTCCGACCCCATTGGGGGGGGGGGGGGGGGT
>JAQIWG010007048.1:0-12689 GCA_034695025.1 Chamaedrilus cognettii
TGTTTATAAACATATCTGGCATGTAATTGAACTGTGCCTAACCTGTTCAAAGTATGACAAGGATTGTCAGTAATGGACTGATTATTATTTGAAACCGGTTAATTATTATCTGTATGTATTCAGTGAACATTATATTGCATTTATAACCATTAAGTTCTTTAAATTAAAAAAAGATACCTTGGTTTATAAAACGAAACTTATATAGGTGTGACAGTATTAGACTAAACCTAAAAAACAATGGAGATTCAATTATTTATTGCAATTAAGGTCAAATATTTAATTATTTCTCATTTCCTTACTGCACTATGATTATTTTGCAATGTGGGGTCCAATGCACCCACTTTGCAAAATAATCAGTGTGCAGTAATGATATCAGTAAATAATTAAATATTTGACCTTGATTGCAATAAATAATTTAATCTCCATTGTTTTTTAGGTTTAGTCTAATACTGTCACACCTATATCAGTTTCGTTTCATAAACCAAGGTATCTTCGTTTTTTGTTTTAATCTAGTATTATCCAGTAGCTAGGCTATGCCAAAATGGCTACGCATGATCGCAAAGAAAATGAAAAAAGCAGCAAGTCTTAATATCTGCTACACAGAGTAGTCTGAGTCGCACTCTGCGAGTATACAAATTCATAAGACCTTTTTCTAAATTTGAACGCTAAAATTGTAGTGTGTGGATTTTGTGCAATTAGCTTACCTTTGGACATCAATAATAGAAATATTTGAAATACTGAGCTCATATTCGCTGTGGCCGCCAGGTTGCTGCTAGACGAACATGGTCAATATTCCGTGGAGCGTGACGATAGTACATTCAACAAGCTTAATTATTCTCTCTTATTTCCCTGCGCCCCCTGTGCACCGTCTGATCGATGCCACTAGAAGAAGCCTTGTGAGCGGCCCGATGAGTGGGAGGGATGGAGGAGGACACGCTGGAACTGACCCCCACTGACGAGTACGACGTGCTGCAGGTCTGGCTCAGTTCATGTCCATGCAGGCTACAGTACGGTACTTAGTACTAACGTTTCGTTAGTGTATGCCTATTGACTAACGATCAGCTGCTCGAAATTATTTTAATTGGCATTATATTCGAATTTAGAGTATAATTCATTAAGGCCCAGTTGTTCAGTCGGGAGTTATTTGGTTTTAAATAATCATAGAACAAAAATGACGTAGTCACGTCACGACAACCAGATCGTGCAAATTAGATCCAAATCATTAAAATAACTCGTCAATACTGGAGAGTTATTCAAATAATCTTGGATTATTCAAATAACTCGATTGAACAACTATGCCTAAGAGAGTTAATTTGTGTATGATATTCTATCGGTGCTTGATGTACGCTGCTCTGAACCTGAATAAGCATACCGCTTATCAAATTACCGATATTTGTTTTTATGAATGATACTTCATTTTGCGTGCTAGGTAGTCTGTGGATTCACCGTACATCATCGTCACCATAATTCCGATTGCGATGGCATGTTTGGCATGGCACTAACTAACCGTTATAGTTATTTTATCCTGGTGCGAACCTGTTGTGTTGGTAGGCCAAGTTTGAGGCGAGTGTGAAGTGGATTGTTGCCAAGGCGGCTGACAGCTCCGCACTCACCGCCAGACCATTCCTCAAGTTCGGCAAGGCCAGTCTTCTCTTTATTCCATACGCTGATTTCTGGGCTTGATCTGCCAGTGGCCAAAAAAGAATTTTTTGAGCAGTTGGCGAATTTTTTTCATTTAGCGAAAGGCCTTGGCTAATTTTTTATTCATAAATCGTTCTTAGAAGCTCAATAACTGTCTCTATAATGATGAAAAGAGCAACAAATTCCATATAATTTCAGTGCACCCAAGGAGATCAAATGTGTAACATATTAGGCAAAAAAAGTATGGCCTGGCGAAAAAAAAAGTACTTTAGAGAATTTGTTGCGAAATTTTTTTATGACCCAGATCAGGCCCTGGCTAATTTATTCCTCCATTTGCCAATATAATATAACTTATGTGACAAGTTCAGTGTTGTAGACAGCATGCAAGTTAGAAAAGTAGCTGATATCATTTTATCACAAGAGAACAGTCACGTGCGCTTGAACTGTAGTTGCTAATTTAGGTTAACGCAATATTTTAACAAATATCACTGTTTAAAGTATATGCATGCTTTATAAAATAGGCAGATAGTGAAGAGCATTTTTATATGTAGTTAAAACCATCTATTTTTAAAGATCTGTTTTGAGAAACAACTTGTTCTTTACTAATATTAGGTACCGGTAGTACAAAATTGTGGATGTCGTGTCTAATTTGTTGTGCAGCGTGTTGCTTATGTGCGCCGTGTGATCCTTGAACTAATGCTTGCTTGCTGCAGACGACAGTTTTGACGACATCCACTCTAGAAGATTTGACATCCTCTACTCTTTACCTCAAGGCTTGCGTCAACTTGTTTCCTCACTCCAAGCTCAGCGCCCCGCACGGTATGAACCATGATCAATTGACAAAGTCTGCGTTCTTATACACGTCATGCTCACTGTGTTCAAAGATTGTGTAGTTTTTAAGGACATGATTTATATTTT
This sequence comes from Chamaedrilus cognettii, assembly GCA_034695025.1. Taxonomy (NCBI): domain Eukaryota; kingdom Metazoa; phylum Annelida; class Clitellata; order Enchytraeida; family Enchytraeidae; genus Chamaedrilus; species Chamaedrilus cognettii. Next base: position 2,560 of record JAQIWG010007048.1, read on the forward strand.
TTCTTTATTTAATAAATGGTTATTGGAGTGGATCTATCAAATGAGGAAGATATAAAAATTGTAGGTAACCAAAATTCCATAAGGTGTGAACCCCATGACCAATTGACGAACTAAGCCAGTGCTCCTAAACACGACATCCTCACTGTGTTCTAAGATGTATGTTATTTTGAGACACATGTCTAATTGCGAATATATTTAAGATATGATTATTTGGGTGGGTCAATGAAATGAAGAAGATTACAAATAGTTAAATTATAAGCAACTTATATTACTGATGCGTATGAATGCTTGATTGATATTGGATCTTCTGTTGTTGTCAATAATATAATTTGTTGGCAATGAGGAGGCTACATGTCAAATTTACATTCTTTAACAATAGTTCTGATTAGTTATAACTACAGGAGAGTTTTGTGTAGTACGAAAACTTTCGTCGAAGTTACGTGTATGATTGTTTTGAGCAGCGAATGGGAGAGTTGGTTTCTGTGTCAGGTCACCGATCCGTCATCCAGCTGCTGTCGCGGCAGGGCTTGTACGCGACGTATGAGGATGGAGGGGAAGTGAGTGAGGCGGAGCTGAGATATGCCACGCCCATCGACCAGGTTCTACCCCTCTCAGTCCTGGGCACGCCGATATGTTTAGGGCTTGGGGCCTTCCAGACATGTTAGACATCCCCTCAATTAATGAGTAGATGCCTGCAGAGCCCGGATTATGGAGAAAAATGATATCACTACGATCAAAAGCTATTACTAATGATTAGCTATTTGATTCTAGATTGCATATGTTAGTACTAGCAACTTAGAACTTAGTACTAGTTCTTCATATATTGCCTCATTTGAACTTCATCTGAAGTTGCTTCTTTTTAAGAAAAAGAGAAGGACCTGTAGATAGCGTGTTTATTTCTGCGGGGTCATGAAGCAGACTGACGCACCAGGGTCATGAAGCAGACTGACGCACCAGGGTCATGAAGCAGACCGACGCACCAGGGTCATGAAGCAGCTGACGCGCCAGGTTCATGAAGCAGCTGATGCACCAGGTTCATGAAGCAGACTGACGCACCAGGGTCATGAAGCAGACTGACGCACCAGGGTCATGAAGCAGACTGACATGCCAATGCCGTGTATATGCATACATATATAGCGCTGACCCTGTGCGGCGCGTGTTCAGCTGGCGCACACGACCGTCATTGACGCGCTCATGGAGGCTCACTCCGCCCACACCCTCTCCAGCGACAGGGTCATCGCCGCTGTCACAAAGTTCTCCACCTCCTCCTCCTCCGCCGCCACCCTTCCGACGTGTCTGGAGGAATGCGTGCTGCTGTGGGTCAACAAGGCCTGTGGGGCCCTGTGTCGGGGCCAGGGCTGGGCTGTGCCTGGGGGGCTCGAGGGGCCTGGGGGGGTAGAGGGGTCTGGGGCGATGGAGGGGTTGGAGGAACCCTTGAAGATGAGGGATCTGAGCGACGTGTCCGACGGGAGGTGTTTGGTCGCTCTGCTTGCCCTCTACTGCCCACACCGCTTCCCTGTCGCGCGTGCGTTCTTTCTTCTTCTTCTTTTGTTGAATTTAGCAACATTTTCATGATTTTTGCTTTTCATAAATTTGCTCTTTTATGCAACGCCGCTGTATTTCTCGTCACGGCGCAATGCTCTTGGATTGTTATGATTAATTTGCTCTAAATAACATGTTAGCCAGCTGTAGCTGTTAGCCAGCCTATTTGTAGGGCTTTGATGCATGAATTGTTTTGAATGGTGTGTGATTTTATTTTGCTTTTCAGAAGCTTGTCGATAACGTTGATATGTAACGTTTTTCCATCCACTCCGCTATTGGTTGTTGTAGGCGTCTATGCTACTCTCCTATTGGTTGACTCAGAGTCCGTGCTGCTCTCCTATTGGTTGTCTCTGGGCTGCATGCTTCTCTGCCATTGGTTGTCTCAGAGGTGGTCCTGTCGGAAGACATCGGTATCGCCGACTGCCTCCACAATCTCTCCCTGGCCCTTGCCTTTAGTCGTCTCCACCTCCCCTCCCTTCCCTTTCCCCTCTCTGTTGTCGATCTCTTCTACGCGCCCACCGCCCTCCACCACAACCTTCTCGCCCTTTTTGCCGACCTCTTCCTCTGTCTCGAGCTCCAGGGGCGCCACTTGGACGACCCCACTGGGGCGGGGGAGGAGGGGGCTGGGGCAAAGGAGAGTTGTTTGGAGGAGGGGGCTAAGGTGCAGAGGGGCTTGGAGGAGGGGGCTGCGGCGCGGGGGCAGGTGGAGGGGGATGATGAGAGGCCTTGGTGGGGGAGGCTGCTGGAAGACGGGACGTCTGGGCGAGGCAGGCTGCTAGAAATTGAAGAGCCTCGTGGCAGTCGGTTGATGGAATTTGAGGGTCTTGGCAGCGGCCGTCTGCTGAATTGGAAGAATCCTGGTAGCGTACAGCAGCTGGATGTCGGTGATTCGGCGCGGCGGTTGGGCTTGACTAAACACAGTCAAGGTTTATATTTGTTGTTGAATTGAAATAGTCCCTTGAAATTGATTATTGTTTATTGTCGTGTAATGTCTTGTTCAAGACATAGCTGGAATGTATATTGTTCACGTGTTTTTTAGCCGATCTTTCTTTAATTTATTTCCTTGATTGTATGTTTGATGCTATGGTTGCACACGAGAGCGTATCAGGCTATTTGAGCGTGGTAGTCATTCTGGTGTTGCAACATTGTTCAGGGAATCATTCGGCTGCTGATTGCTCTGCTCTGGTGAGCACCGTCACTAAACGAAGCTTTCTCCCCGCATCGTCTACGGACAGCACTGCTCCCAGTCGGGCTATTTCTGCCAGGTCTTCGATAATTGTGCGCCTTAAATTGTTAAATTCTCTTCGTTCTTCAATTATGTTTGCCATCAATAGGTGCAGCATAAAGTAAGATACTGGGGGGTGCACTAAAGCCTAGATACTGAATTGATTTTTGAAATGTTTTTGTAAAATGGTTGCTGTTTTCTTTTGGATTCTATGTAAAAAATTTGATATAATTTTGACATATAACAATTCAATGTGGATAAGATACAGATAAAGATGGGATGTGTATTGACTACAGATACAGATGGGATGTGTAATGACTACAGATATGGATACAGATACAGGTGGGATGTGTAATGACTACGGATACAGATACAGATGGGATGTGTTTATGTTCCAGTCGTCTGTTCTCAACGCGCGCCGCGCTGCTGGCCCAGCGTCACACCAAGGATCAGTCTGCCCCTGCGTGCAACAGTGCCCCACCCAAACCCCTGAGGGGCTCCGCCGGGAAGCGCCCAGTGCACCCCCCTGCTGCCACAGCAACTGTGGAGCCCCTCATGCCGGCTCGAGTGAGGCAGGCCAAGGAGAGGTTTGCTCAGTCGAGCAAGGAGTTGGAATGTGGAGAGCGACCTGGAGGCATGGAGGGGCGCAAAGGGCAGGTTGGAAGTGGAGAGGGTGGAGGGAGGATGGAGTGGTTCGGAGCAGGGAAGGGGCGTCGTCCTTCTCCAGTCCACCTCAGTCTGAGTGCGGCACCGTCAGCTTGTGAGCATGCCTGACACTTCCTGACTCTTCTTGTTTTTTGCATTTGTTTCAATCACGTTTCATTTTTAATATTTTATGGTAAGGTGAATTTTAGTTCTGAACTGTTTTGTTCTGAACTGTTCTGTACTGAGCTGTTGCGTTCTGAGAGCATGTTCTGTTCTGAGTGCATGCTTTGCTAAGCTTTTACCTTCCTTTTCTACTAATATCCAGTCTCTTGTAGACGCAACATTCATATTTTTAAAGAAACCATGATGCTTTTCAAAATTTGTATCAAGATGAACAGTGCTCATACCTCACATATCTCACATACCTCACATACCTCATAGGTTTTGAACAATGACAACTGAGCATGAATAAATCTGAATGGACCTAATATATCATAGATCTTATACGATATGATGTGATATATATTCTTTTATCATATATCTAATATCAAATTTGTATTATTAATTTTCCGTTTTTAATAATTTTAATAATTCCGTTGTATTACCGGTGTTGTATAACAGTAAGCATTATTCGTTGATTACCGGTAATGCATAGCATTTTCTATTGTATTACTGACACTGTATACAAGTGTTTTCCATTGTATTACTGGTATATGATGGAATGACTTGTATCGTGTGTTGATGCTGAAGATGAAGGAGCCCGAGGGGGGTGTGACAGCGACAGCAGCGCCACGACCCCTAGTGACGGCTATCTTACCCCTCGCGCCGACCCACTTCTCGCCGATTCGTCGACTGCCGCGACCAATCAGAAACGATTCAGCTTTGACAACACCACACCGTTGTACCCTCCGCCCGATGCTCTCTGTGCGGGTAACAATGAACGTAATGTCCACCCCGCTGACGAGGACGAGGAAAAGATGCGCGGTGGATGCGCGGTGATACCGTATCACGGCTCAGACCAGGAGCTGCACAAGCTGCGCGCCGACGAGTGTCGGGAAACCGGAAAAACTCGAGTCGCGGCAAAACCCCCGCCGTCTGCTCCATCCAAGGCGATGATGGGGAAACACGCTTCATCTGGAATTCCCGCTGGTAGAAATGTTCGAAGGGGGGGCTCAGTGTCGGTGGATGAAATGAAGCCTCCAGCGGTTGATGTTTCGCTGAGTCATCCTCAGGCGGCCCCCGATGTGTTTCGCAAGCCTCCCTCCGGGGAACGACCCTCTCTGCTCTACTCACAGGGGGTGCCACACAAGTCGGCGTCCGTTAATCCATCCAGACACGACGCTTCAGCTAAAAGTGCATCGGCCAGGAAGAGTTTCACCCTCATCCGACCCGGGCAGACCGCGCTGACGATCACCCGCCCCCCTGAGTTCACTTCGCTGCTGGAGCCAGCCAACATTAGGTTGGCTAAACAAACGACCTTCGGCGCGTTGCAGAACCAGATGACCTGGGCCGAGGTGGGACGGAGAAACACAACCAAAGAACTTCCTGCTGCGGGTCAGGAACTCTCGGAGAGTGGAGGAAGCGGTGGGCGACCTGGGGGGGAGCTGCCTCTGGAGCTGAGGGCGAATCTGTCGGAGGTGAAGAGGAGAATAGAGGTGGAGTTGAAGATGGCGCAGGAGAGGCAGGAGGAGAGCAGGAGGCTGCTCGCGCAGGAGGCTCTCAAACTCATCGTCGGTCTGTGTGGGGAGGGCACGGGGGGTGCTGCGGCCCCTGGAGGGAGGGGTGAAGAGGGCACTGTACTCCTTGGGGGGAGGGGTGAGGAGGAGCCAGCGGGACAGGGGGACAGTGTTACAGGTTGCAGTCAAATGGTCGCTCAGTCCGCCTGTATGAGCAGAGTTAATAATAAGGCAGCAACAGTTAGTGCAGTAGAGACAAGCGGGGCGTCTGAATTAGATATGGACCAAGGAAAACCTTTAATGGAATATCCACCTCCGTATTTATTATGCGGTTTTGACGAACCCGTGACGTCAGAGCGAGCTGGATGGAATGATGAAGGAGACAGGGGGCAGGGGGCAGGTGTGGGCGAAGGGAGGGGATGTGGGTACGAGGAGTCCCTGGATCGCCTCAACACGAGTCTGACGGAGCTTCAGGGGGAGATACAACGTCTCTCGTTGAAGCAGGACCAGAGGAGCAACAAGTCTGAGCCCCCCGTCTGCGCCCCTGCCTCCGCTGTGAACCAGGCAGGGGCTGGAACCAAGCTAAGCGCAGATCTGCCGTGTCAACCTGATCTGGCTCAGCCTTCCTCGGTGAATCCAATCAATCAGATTGCTGCTTTGTCGGCAGGCAGTCCTTATTCGCCGGACTATTGTGTAGCAGGAGCCTATCAGGAGCAAGGAGGGGCACGGTATGTGGGGTCACAGCCGGGGCTCTGTCATTTGCCCCTCTCGTCAGCGCAGGCATCCAGTCAAAGCGTTTATCAGGCACTGTACGCCACGGCCCCTATCCACACTGCAGCACCGTGCCCCCCGGTCACACATGTAGCCCTGGAGGCAGCGTACGCACAGCAGCAGCAGCGGTTCTATCTGCAGCATCAGTTCCACCCGTACGCTGTTTTCAGTACCCCGGAGGGTGCTGGCCCCCTCTACCCCCCCTATTATCCCCCACCCAGTGGTGCCAACACGCAATACGTGCAAACGTTCCGTGGCTCCCCAGAGGGACAGATGAATGCGCAGCAGTATCTCCCTCCCCCTCATCACTCTGGGTATCCACCCCCGCGCGCCTCTTTGCCGCTCCAGGCGGGCGGGACCTATGGCCAGCCCCTGGAAGGCCCTGCCGGTCCCCCTATGGCCAGCCCCTACTCCCAGGTTCACCCCACGCCGTCGGTCCCCTACCCGCGGCCGTCACGCTCAGTGCCGCAGCAGTGTTCAGCGCCCGGTGCGGTGGGGCTCGAGGCCGGGCGCTCCCAGCGCGCACAGTTTCAGTCAAGTCCCAGCATGCCCTCCCTGCAGGCTGCTGCTGCTGGCTATCAGCTCTGTGGAGAGGGTGTGGGTCAGGGTTCTGGCGAGGGTTTAGGTCAATGTTCAGGCGAGGGTTTGGATGGGGGTACAAACGCGGCTGTGTCTGAGACTGCAATTGATCTGAGCGCATCAGTGAGAGCTGCTGAAACTAAAGCACACATCGTGAATGAGAGATGGAATCAGCAGGTGAATGGCCAAGTCATGGAGGGGCCATGTGGGTCGAGTAAAGAACAGGAACAAGTGAGGAAACATGACCATGAAAAATCTCAAGATGGAGTCAGAGTTGAAGCTTCTAGTAGCTCAAGAACAGCTAGAGGTCGACCTTTGCCCCGGTTCAATCGCAGCCAATCGTATTCGAGCTTCGAGGTCAAACGTTTCAATCCTCCGGGTCACGACCCCGAACTGCATGCTGCGTCTTTCGAATCATCCAATCGCGTTGCAAGCAGCGATGTAACTCTTCTTTCGACAAACTCTGAGCCGACCAATGAAAACGCTGCATCCGATAATCAGTTGAAACAGGCGACTCGTGTCAACACAGAGTTCTTTGTCTGCCTGGATGAGAGCGCTCCGCTGAGGCGACAAAAACCTTCTTTGAGACGATTCGAAAGCGCGACCAGTGATTGGCCAGAGCCGTCGACCACTCAAAGCGCAGGAAAAATAGCGCCATTTTGCCAGGATGCAACTCGACCTGATTCTACTAAAACGCATGGTGGCTCAGTCGATGCTGGCAGATCTGGGTCGGTTCATAAAGGGCCAGTTGTTGGGTCAGATGGCGCAGCGATGCTATTGGCTGAGGGAGGCGAGGTAAAGGAAATGGGCGGAGCTACAGCTGAAGTTGTTAGTCACCCACGGCCTAGCCAGCTGATGCTGATTGGTCAGGATACAAACTATCCAATTTCGGTGAGACGCCATCTAATTGTTTTTTTTATTGATTTCTTGTCTTTGATTGTAGTATTTGGGCAGATTTTATAAATAATTTTATTAACGGGTGTTGGCTTATTTAGCTATGTGCACCTGTCTGTATGTGTGTTCCTACAGCTCTCTATATCTTCAGATTTTGGTTTTTGTGCTGTGAACGTGATCAAATAAATAGAGCACAATGCCGCTGTACAAGTCCTTGCGCATGCGCCTATACTTATGTCTCTGTGTCTCTGTAGGCTTCTTCAGTGTTCAATCAGGCAATCAGTGTGTGTGTGTGTAAGTGTGTCTGTATGTGTGTCTATGTGTGTGTGTGGAGGTGGAAGAGATGGAGCGGCGGCGCGAGAGGTTGGAGGAGCTCCAGGTGCGACGGAGGGGCGAGCAGGAGCTGCGGCGGATGAGGCTCGAGCTGCAGCAGCACCAGGCCAGGGAGACACTCAGGTCTGCTGATGCTTTAATATCTAGGGCAGGTCAGAGTCTGCTTATTTACATCAGGTCAGGCACTTAGCGTATTATTGTATGGCAGCAATATGTTATACGAGTTGAACGTGTTTTCGCAGGTGACTAGAGCTGCGAGTATTAGTGCTCTAGTATTTTTATTATAATATCGAGCTATAGAACAGACCACATTGAGCTCGTGAATAGGCCTATTAGTTATTGGTTCGTTACAATACATCAATTTTGACTACTATTTAAGTAATAAACAGATTAGCCGTAACAAGAAATAATTTTAGATATATTGTCTGAGCCGCTCAGTTTTCATGTTTTCGGTTCCCTCCTCCAGATGGAGACAGGTGGAGTGTGAGCGGAGGCGTGTGGAAGAGAAGGCTCGGCGTGACGCCATCTTTCAGTCCTACCTCCAGCGCAAGTCTGCCATCTCCCTCCCTCTCCAGGGGGACGAGGGGGGGCCCGGCTCCCACCCGCCTCCCGTCCTGCGGCGCAACACGGGCGGCAGGTCGGCCTCACGCCCCCGCAGTCAGCCGGCCTGGGGGGGCGATGGTGAGGTGGGGGGTGGGGTGGTGAGGGGGTGGAGGGGGGGCAGGGGTCGCGCTGGCAGTGAGTCATAGTGTCAACTTATTGACGGACATTGGCGATATGAGTAAATAATTAATTTGGAGTTAGTTTTAGCATCCGGTGCAGTCATCGGGGACTGCTGACGCTCTGTTCTGAATCAGGTCGTGCTTACAATCGCATTTAAGATTCTCCTTGAACTTGCATACATCATATTCATCACACATATGTCAACTTGCATACAACTAGCATCAAAATTGATGGCAGCATCAAGTTGAAAGCAACAAGTTTCAAAGTTTAAAAATCAAGTTGAAGGCAGTGATTGGTAACAGTGAATTGTTTGATTGGCTGCTGCTGAGTTGTATTTGGGTCGGTTCAATGTTCCCTCGGTGTGTGCAGGTGCGGAGGCACTGAGCGTCCAGCCGGTCAGACAAACTTCAGTCACAGACCCGGCGGCAGCCATTTTGGTGTGCGCCGGCGGTACGTCGCACCGCCTCTCACCCAGCGGTATGTCCCGGACTATCTGTGCTTAGGCCTATATTATGCATGCGGTGGGTCCCAGCTAGGCTATCTCTCTTTATATTGTATGCTTAGTGCAATAACTGCACGTTTTGACTGTTCTGAGCTGTTTTACATGTGTTCTTGTACCGTTGTCCAATTTTTTAACATAATTATAGAATCTGGATCTGATCCATTGCCAAATGTTGCTAAGGACTGATTCTGTTAAATTTGTATTTCCTAGCAGATTTGATTGGCCGTTGTGTGTGTTGGCTTTAGTTATTATCTGGTATTGATGAGTGCATCTCCTAGGTATTATATTCTCCATTCAGTATTTTGAGCTGCTTTGTAATATACCATATTCGAAATGTTGATGGCTTTCAATGATGTGATTGGTCGTTGATGGTCTCTCTCTGTATGTTGCTAGACGAGGCTGCCAGGCTGGCGCAGACAGTAGGGGGGCGGGAGGAGCCCCCGTTGGACTCCTATAATGGTGAGTCCCTCCCTGCGCACTGATACAGCTTCTGGACAGCGTCTCTGAGTTCTATATTTTATCTGTTGAAAATGCAGGAGTGACAGAATCTTTGATCTTGTTACAAAATCAGTATAGATTATGCTGCAAAATTTAAATTGTTTATTATCATTATTACAATTACACTATGGAATATCAGTATTCAATTGTACTGTCATATTGACAGTGTACTGTCATATTTACCCCCCCAACTGCGTGTTTTGCAGGGCCGCGTCTGTACGTGCGCCCCAGTCACAAGTCCAACCGCGCGCTGATGATGAACGCCGTCTGTCATTGTTGCCTCGCCGGGGTCGTCAACTCTGACCTGAGGAACAGGGTCATCGAGGTTTGACCTTAGCCCCACGCTCAGGGGTCATATCTGGCTTCGGCATGCAGCGTAGACTATTGACCAATTTGTGCTAAGTCAGTCTTAGTTAAGTTTAAACTTGATATGTAGTATTGTATTTGTGATTTGTGAACAGTTAATCTTTTATTTGTTAGACAGATGCCAAATAGCTTGGTTTGTTGTGCTAGGGCTGCTGCTGAAATCCGCTGCTGATTTTTTGCAGTTGGATTTGCAGCTGCTGTTGCTGCATGGCTGTTTCTCTTACGCAGCAGTTATTTAGTCTGGTGCAGCGCTTTATTTAGACTGTTGCCCTGCCTCTCGCGCACGCAGGAGATGCAGCGAAGTGACGCGCATCACTTCATCCTGCTGTTTCGTGATGCGCGCATGCAGTACCGCGCGCTCTACGCCTTTAGCGGG
>JAQIWG010007049.1:0-12689 GCA_034695025.1 Chamaedrilus cognettii
AAGCGGGGCGATGAGTGCAACAGTTATGATCTTGGCATTGACTGTTTACTTTTTTCAAGCAAGTTGACACACCCCTTAGCGACACGGCCTTAGCGACACTGCTTCCTTCGTTTTCGCCGACAGGTGTAACTTCACCATTATACTCGACGACGTCGTTAAAAGCCGCGGTGAGACCGTCCAGTAAAGCCTCGCTGATGTGCGCACGGAGAAAAGTCTATTGCATTGTATGTACGACTAAAGAAGCGATACTGCAGCGTAACGCTACACAGATATTAGGGCGATCATGCATCGACAAAATCCATGTTTACTGTGGCCAAGGCGTTCGTTTTTTTACTCCAGGCAATGTTTGAAGCAACGGCTGCAACTTTCAATTCAGTCTGAGATCGTAATCTGTCACATTACAATCTTTACGCATCACACCTCTCTCTCTATACCCCATCCTATCTCCCTACCCCCCTACCCCCTATCTCCCCTTCCCTCCCGCACGTTCTTAGTTCTTGCTTCGGGGCATCATTATCGCAGAAATCGCTGCATTCCCTAACAAGCAATGCTCACTTACAACCTGCCAAGTTATGATCATTATTAACTACTAAAGCAAGCGTTTGCGGCTGCCCGTTTCCAGGACTCAGTGTAAGTAGAAAATCTGTGTCAACTGATTCCAGGGAGTCAATTGTTCGGCTGGTTTGTGCGTTGTTTTCAGTAGGAGGCCTAGCACACTTTGTACATAGGCTACATATGCGCGCGTAGGCACAGGATATACATTGAAATAATGTTGGTTCATTATTGATTTAACAGTCAACATATCACTCGTCGGCGGACTCCAATTTGTTTTCTTAACGAGAGCGCAATGCTACTCAAGGCTATATTTTTAGGCTATTAACCTAGCTGTTCTGGCAGTTAAGAACTGGTCAGATATATCGGATCACTATAGCCACAATGTCAGGCTGGAATGAAAGTTGAAAGAAAAGTTGCAATGCGTGTTTGCAGGTGAATAAAATCATCGCTAGCCTGCTTTTAAGCAGGCTAGCTAGGACACGGGCGCCAGTTGCAACTAAATAGTTATTCGAAGCAGCTGGCCATGTGATGCACGCAGCCTCTAAACCGACAATCTCGCCGAACATAGACTGGATCTTCGGCTAACAAAAGTTCCTAGGTATTAATGACCTAACAGTATTCCATAGAGCTTTCATTAGTTGAACGGAGAAAACCTTGAAGGTCAGCGGAACGATGAAGAGAATTTCTTGTTAATTCCGCACAACGCCTCACAGCTTAAATCGAGCTGCTTGAAATAGATGACGCATCACGCCTCGTGCGTCTTTTCCTGTCGCACGCACGGGTGTAGCGAGACTCCGAAATTTGCTTTTGGAGTCTCATGCTTTTTCAGTCCTGATCAGCCAATTTTAACAGTGCATTATAGGTCTATTGATTTTTTGGCCATTCTTCACAGTTTTCAATCATTACGAAATTTCTGGGGAGAGGACACAACCTTTCTCTCAAACAAACTTACTATAGGATGTTAACATAAATGATGGTGCCCGTACCCTCCTTGCGCCCTGGCCCTAGCTAGCACGACGTCACCGGTCGCCGCATGAGTACTAATGCTGCTGGATTTCTCTGTCAACGATACGCAGCTGAGACCGCAGTGGAGACCGCGGGACTGGTCCACGCCAGAACAGCGATCGCTCGACGTAGGGGGGGCGGGGGCAGGGTTTGAGTCCTCTCCCCTCCTATATACTTCAATTGTCAGTCCCCGCGCAATCGAGCACCCAGTGGATCAAATTTTGATCCATTTCAACTCCCCAGGCTACTTTGATGTGTTGAACCTCCCCAGGTAAATTTGTCATACTCCGCTCTTGTTTTTATATTTGAAAAAAGCTTGAAGGGGTGAAGAGCAAATAGCCGATTTTGAGATAATTGCTTTTGAAAAAATCTTTTCACCACCCGCCGCCCCAAGTTGTGAGATTCTTTTTCACACTCCCACCTCTCTCTAAAAAAACTGACCCGCTCAATTCTTCAACCGCCCTTGCAGCTCCGAAAATTGAGCCTCCCCCTCCCCGTTAACTCATTTTCGCCGGTGTGAGCCCTATGCTATCAACATCAGACGTTTTCTGGAGCGGAACGTAATTGGAGGCCGTTCCGCCGGGAACGCTAGGAAGACGGCTTCATGTTTGGCGATGCATGGCGGCCGAACGTTAAGACTACATGCATAATATTGACGCGAGAGCGGAGAAGCCTGAGTTTAAGTGTAAACGGGAGGCCTCGAACAGTGCTGAGTCTTCAGTGCTGCAGTGGCGGCTATTGATTACTGGAAAGCATTGAATTGTGATCATACGGTGATCGTTAATTTTCTAAACGTGGCTGTGAGCGACTTTTGCGGATATACCTGTAATAACTTAGATCCACAAGTATTTGAGCATTTAAAAAAATGATCGTCGTATCCAAAATATTTTTAGCCATGGATAAAAAAGTCAGTGACTTAAGGTACTATAACAATTAAATCTACAAACATGTTTGTCATCAAAGATCTGTTAAAGGTGGCGTGCATATTGTCGCAGTCGCTGTCAAGCCTGGGATCAAACTGTGCGGGCTAGCCTACATTGCCGTCGTTATTTCTCTTGATTATTTTTCACTTCAGATCAGCGTTTCGCAGTTTTGATTTTTTGAGAGCTGGACCACTTGAATAATTTTACTTTTAACCTTTTCAAATAGATGCCTAACAAAACGAACTGCGAATTGACAGGAATGTACTTTGTGCCTGTATTGCGTGTTTAGAACATGACGCGTGTGCGATAACGTCTTTTAAACCTACGGCTTTAATAGATTTCATATCTTTCCGCTAGGCCTATGCCTAAAAGGTTTTATGCCTCAGATATCCCTTGCTGGATATCTTAGGTTGCATTATGGCTGCTTTAAGACATTTTGCACCTTGACATTAGTTCTTTGGCGTTATATTTTTTCCGCCCGTCTCTCGGATCGGATGAAAATCTTAAGGTCTATCGGCGAGCACGAATGTCATTAATCCACCTAACGCGGTCCCGAAAGAGGGCTCAATAATGAATTAGCTCCGAGATTAATGCTTCCCACGCCGTAGTCCCCGTCACAGAAGTTCTCGATAACCAAAGAACGAGGATTTTGGTTTCTGCCGCTTTTTTTTGGTCCATGATACGAGCGAAGCGTGTTTGGTCCAGTGGACGGGTGATCGAGATTAGAAGTCGCCGGTCTGGGGTTCAAATCTTGTCGCCGCCGAACTGTAGCCTACAGTCTACATGACCCGTATGTTACTGGTATGCATTACTGTTTCCTCAACGAGGCTACACGTAGGCCTACATGCATTCATCAACACCGCGTCCAACAGTCTCCGTTATGGTAGAGGTATATCAGGTCGTCAGGCTAGATTACCGGAAGAGTTCTTCCGGAAATCCAACGTGACGATCTCATACCTGATGTATCGACTAGATGTCGCGTCTTTCCGCAAGGCGCATCGTTCGTTTCAAAAACGCCCGGAATCCCCTTCTGACGACCTGATGTAACTCTGGCATTAGGCTACATCACAGTCTCTAGGGTGAATGCGCGCGCGTCCGATTAGCTGTGGGGACTGAGCATAAATAGTGAGCAGCGGCGAGGGGACGGAAATAGGTAGGACTCTGGGGAGCTGTCGTGTTCTCTAGGCTTAGCCTACACGGCCGCGTTACACACGACCGTCTGCTGTGACGTCAGTGTAAAAAGGCGTTGTTTTTCTCCTCCGTTGCAGAAGTTATTTTTAAAGTGTGGAGACAAACCAAGCTGTGAAGACCGTATACTATAGGCCTATAGAGCAGTCAAATGTGGAGGCAGTGATGAGAAAATGTGGAGACCATGTTCAGACAGGGTCGAAATGAGTAGAAATCACATTACGGGTAACAGGAAAAATAGATGTTTTCAATTTCGAAAAAGTCATTTTTGGGAGTGTAATGGAGTCCATGTTTTGAGTGCGAAGTTCACAACGAAGTGGTAGGCAGCGCATCCCCTTGGTTTGTAAACAGAAGTCCCAGCAGTTAATAATAATCTAGGTTGGGACGATAGTTATCCTCTTCGGTCTAATTTCCGTTCTCAATTTTGGTAGGCCACATGTATATGGTCAAATACCCGCTCTTCAATAGCTCTCCAGAACCGATCGCTCATGTTTGTACGTGACATCGTGCATATCGGTAGATATATGCATAACGGTAGATATGTGCATAACGGTACAATATGCACAATGCACGATATGCACACCCTACGCTAAACGAACACCTCTCCGATTATGTAGGCCTATGTGAAACCTAAATAAAAAACCTTTTAGTCACGATTCGAAGATTCTTCCGTTCTTATTGTGCATGTTTTCTGAATGTGGAACGCCTACACTATAGCTTCCTATCAAGTCGTTCTCGTGTTTACTTTTTTCATTCACGAAGAGAGCACTATTTTAAGTTTCTTCTTCGCGACAAAAAGTATGCGGTGCGCTATTTTCATCAGCGCTCTCGCGTTGGTCGTGTCGGTCGTGTCAACCCGGTAAATTATGCACGAGTGGCAACACCGCCGGGCATTTGCGACACCTTTCGAGCTAAAGTGGGAACACTGACCTATAGGGAGCATATCTTATAGCCCTATCATAGCATTGCATGGGCTTAGCGTCATCGGAATCGTAAAGTAAAATGACCTATGTATTCTACATACAAGAAGAGAATAGTTTTATCAAGCCGCATTTATTTTTAATAGATGGTAAGAGTCTGCGTGTTCTTCTATCAAACAAACACGATATTGAACTTGCCGTGAAGCTACATGACACAGCCCAATTGTATTCGCTCTATTAACGGCCTACATATTTTTTTTTTTTTTTTTTTCTTTGTCGTGTTGTTTACTACTATTGATTTGGTGAAATAAAGGTTGTAATTATTAAATGGGCTTAATTATCAAAGTAATCACGGCGGGCGCGATGATGCTTGTAATAGATTAGGCGTGGCTAACAGCGTATGCCAATAGATACAGGTCGGCCTGTGTGCCAAAATGAATCCTAATCGCTGCGAACCAGTTCTCGCATACAACTCGCATACATTCTGACAAATGAGCCACACGTGCAAATCTATATTGCTATTCCAATTACTAAAACTGAACTAAAACTTAAATGATGGATCCGGAACTCAAATTGAACCAAAAACTAAAGTGATTTTTACACAAAACTATCGCCTCTCCTTCTTTCCCCCAACTTTTAGCAGCCAAACAGAACCCTGCTCCCGCGCTATACTGACGGTCGCATTGCCTAATTGCCTTCTGCTCGTATACCGCGAGATCTACGCGAGATACGTGTTGCACGCGAGAATGGAATCTGCGCCATCCATCTCGGCTCTGGCTAATTTGCATACCAACTAGAGGAAATTTGAAAATGAAATAAGCAGGCCTAAACAAACCGTAATCCTAACTTTGCCCTAAAACTAACGCAGCCCAAAGAGTAATTTGTTGACCCTAACGCAACCCTAATCTTAATAAAAATCTTAACTTCTTTAAGTTTCAAAAACAACGAATTCCTGCACCAGCATGCAAAATAGCAAAAGTCAGGATGGATTGGCGCAGATTCGATTCTCGGGTGTCGCAAGGCTGCACCCACGCTAGTTTGTCCCTCACGTGGAACCTGCCACCTCGCCAACAACTTACTCGCACGAAAATTATTCTACATCGAAAATTGACTTTTAAATTAAGCCTACTTTAATGCTAAGTTAATCTTCATGCAATGTAACACGGTAAAAGCTAAGGTAGACGTCTTACACGTCTCACGTTTACGTCATACGCCTTATGTCTAATGGTTGTTATGATTGTCCTATTTGTCGGATTTCCAATCATCTTCCGAACACACACGTTCCCGAAAGACGGGTCAGAAAACACGCGTATTCAGAAGACAACGACGATGAAGATGCGATAATCGTACATTACGAGTACGTGTACATCGTCTGATTTCAAGCTTCTTCCGGGAAGATGGCTCGCAATTCGACTTCTAAAACGTGAATTGTTACTCCGCTTTAACTCCGCCTTTAATTTGAAAATGCATTTTATTATTGCTGTAGACTTGTCCTTGGCCTTATAGAACAGCTATTAATTTTTGTGCAGTAGATGCAAATATTCCCTATAGCAGCTGATGCCGAGCATCGTGATTTTTGAATCGATGAGAGGAAGAGTCTAAAGGCTGCCAACATTGAAGTTGAACTGCGACGGCGTTCATAAAAGACTCGCGTAGATTGAAGACGTATAGTGTTTCATTAGCCGAGACCTGTCTGCTCGCGAATTGATCATCATCGTCCAAGGCAGACTTTTCCTTTCGAGGTTCTTCTTCGCTATACATACGGCTTCGCCTCCCGAGCCCGAAAATAATTTTCTGCGGCTTAGCGCTGTTAGGAAGGACTGGTGGACAAGTGCCCTACGCGTAGGATCGACAAAAAATTCACGAAATTCGGATGGGTTCAACGTGTGGCCTATAGGCTCTGCAGGTGCAGCATGAAGCGTAACAATTATAGAACCAATCATTATGTTCAAACGGAGATCCTTGTCAGACAAAAACGACATAAATTATTCAGCATACGTTCAACAGATGCGTGGGTAGATTTAGGCCTAACTAATTGCATTATTGAGTGCATTATATATGAGCTTCAAGTGTACTCTTCAAATACTAAAGACCATCAATCGCGTTGAACTAAGATTCGATAGAATGTGGACTCAGCGAAAGGGTTCGATCAGCAGAAATTTTCGTTACTCACACACTGTGGGTGTCTTACTGGGGGTCTATGATGGGGGCCGAGACCCCCTTGTTATCAGGGTCGGCCCCCCTGTTTACTGCCAAGCAAAAGCGGCCCAGGGGGCTTTCAAAATGTCTTTGTTTTTACTTCGACGCTGACGCACCTGCGACTTTGACGGTCGCACAAAGAGCTCCCCAGAGACAAACAACATAGCAGGTGTGACAGCGCCTGATGTCATTTATTGTCATCTAGCCGTGGATGCGGCACCGGGGTAATGGAGGAATGAAGTCTACTTGTTTTCGTCTTACCTAACTAGTATGTACGGGCCTACTGTATTCTTGCCAGAACTAGGCCTTTTAGCATAGCCCGTGTAATAGTATGGGCGTACTAGTTTGTTGACTGCTTTGAAAGCGCGATTGAAGCATCTAACGCTGTTGGTCAGAAATACAAAACCACCACTGATTATTTGATTTTGCTGTTTTCTATCTCCATTTTTGCGTAACAAATGCAATATAGAATATAATGGCATCCTACATACACGATATATTGCTAAAGATTTGCAGCAAAGCCAGTAGTGCGCACTGTAGCCGGCAATATTGTAGCTATAATTGTAGCTCAGTTGCACCTCAAAAATCCTCCATTGCAGCATCGTAGCACTGATATGGATTAAATTTAAAACGTTGCTGGACTGCAATGTATAAGCCTGTAGATCTCTCGTTAACCGAAACAGAGTAAGCTGGTCACGTGGTGCGGCCCAAGTTAGTTCTACGCTGTCATTGGCTGTTTGACTAAGTATGTGATTGGTTCATGGCTGTGACGTGCGGCTAAGACATGCAGAAAGGGATTGGGTGCCAATCCCTTTTTTGCAATTGGCCTTGACTAGAGAGCAATAGAAGGTCGCGCAGATGTGATTGAGGACCCGGCTGGTTTGCACATGTAGGCTGCATCATAGCTTGAGGAGTTAAGCGTGGCGCGGACGTGATTGAGGACCCGGCTGGTTTGTAACTTGCAGGTTATCATTAGATCTCTTTATCATTAGATCTCTTTATCATTAGATCTCTTTATCATTAGATCTCTTTATCATTAGATCTCTTTATTAGAATCTCTCTTTTGTGAATAACATTGTAATGCCGTGCAGACTGCGGGCTTGCGTGTATAATACTGCAGCTCTCGCGTTAACCGAAAAGGAGTAAGTTGATCACGTGATGCGGCCCAAATTAGTTCTACGCCGTCATTGGTTAGTTAATGTAGTGTCTGATTGGTTCATGGGTGGACGCGCGGTCAAGACATGCA
This sequence comes from Chamaedrilus cognettii, assembly GCA_034695025.1. Lineage (NCBI taxonomy): Eukaryota > Metazoa > Annelida > Clitellata > Enchytraeida > Enchytraeidae > Chamaedrilus > Chamaedrilus cognettii. The sequence continues at coordinate 8,037 of JAQIWG010007049.1, forward strand.
GCAGTGGGTGTCAATCCCTTTTTTGCGATTGGTCTTGATTGGAGCTCAATAGCAGGTCGCGCGGACGTGATGGAGGACCCGGCTGGTTTGTACACGTAGGCCTATTATAGATAGCTACATGGAGGGCTTGGCGCTAAAGGTGAATATCTGCAGCGACGGTCGAAAAAAGATATGGGATTTTTAAAGTTTTGACTTGAATTATAATTGATCATGGCTGTGCGAGATAAAGCGGCAAATTACGAAATTTTAATGTGTATACGAGGAATTGATATCCATTACATTACATTTGAATAACATTTCCTTTGCTTCATAAACAAGCTGTGAACACGGAGAGGGTGCAACTTTTGCTGCTTTTGTGCACTTCTAGCTCCGGCTTCTTCATACGTGCACCCTTGGCTCTCAAATTTGTCGTTTACTGTGGCCGCTTTAAGTCGCTTGTGCACTTATAGCAGCCGACTTATCGTCAACTTATGCTTGCGCCCTCTACGCACTAATTTTAATAAAGTCTCTTACGCACTTCCAGCAGTCAATATTTATTGTCCACCCTAATCCTTCTAGAAGGGCATTAGTATACTAGACTTAAATCGAATTAAGCCGACGAATTGGCATGACATGCATGTGTGTAGCGCACTCTTGACGTAGCCTAAACCCGGTGAGCTCAACCATCATGCTCATTTCTGCCAAAGTTAAAGCGATATCGCCGTTATTGTTTAAAGACTCTATGACCAGTGTTGACGTACTTTTTGTACCCGGTAGACTACATTGTGGGTCACGTGTCACACAATATACATTGTACAATACATTGTATGCGCCTGCGCCATCTCTCCGGCCTTCTCTGGAGGGCGCTACTAACCGCTGATCCCACCAAGCTCCAATTTACTAAATTGGACCTAAATCAGCAGCAGTGCACTGCAGCAGCAATCAGCAGCAGTGCACACTGCAGCAGCAATCGGCCAATTTAATTTGAATTGCGTTTCACCAACATCAATTAAGCTACATTTGGCCAATTTATAAATCGAGAAGTTAATTGGCCGATTTTCGGCTTCTTCGTCGTAAATTGCCGATTTGTAAGTCTTGTGGCTCTGTCACGCGAATGCTAGAGTACTACAGCGCACTCTCCACGTGTAGAATTGTTGGCCACCTAGCAAGAGTCGTGTACGTATACGATATCTTGTCACGAGCTGCAAGCAATGACCGGTGCCATTGAAATTCATGCAACGACTAACTCAAGTATATATTCGCGATCATCGTATGGTCGTATCTGTATGCGTAGTGTCTACCGCTACGAAATTTGCCCCATCCCTTTTGAATATCTGCCCCGTAAGAAGGCCACAGCCTATAGCGGCGAAAACTTCCACATCGAGTGCAAACCAGTGATCCGTCACTGTTCCATATACTGCTACTGCCCTCAGCTACTATCAATGTAGCCTGCACGTCGTGGTCGGGCCTGTTTCATGTACTGGCGGTATGTTGTGCATATGTGTACGTGTAGCAACGAGCGTTGCAAATTTAGAAGAGAAGTACGTGGAGCAAGAAATTAATAAAAAATGTATCTACTCCCATTGAATAGCATTGTATATGGTGGGCGTGGTTTGTACATGTATAGAGCTCCAGCAGCGCAGTACATTCGCTGGCGGCGGCGCCTCGTCTAAAGAACTGGCGGTACGTCCGTCGATAATCAATTTAACGCCGCTCACGACAGCCGCAGCAGCAGTCGCGGCGGCATTTTGAAGAAAAATCGGTCGCGTTGCGGTAGGCGTGTCGAGCCTAGTTGTTAGATTTGCTGGGAGGAGGCTCTCCGCGCGCTGTGCAAACCGCACCATTAGCGTTATGGGTGAAGTCTACTCGTGGCCCGTGGGACGCGCGTTGAGCTCGAGTGCTACTTGAAGTCTTGACGCGTTGGTAAAAGACGGAGCGGTTCTGAATGGCGGGCGTCCCGCCAAGGATAATATATGTAGGCGGAATGCCCTTGAGCATGTAAAAATGATTCACTTTGGAATCAGGCGGCCCTATCATTTTAGCATCAAAATAGGCCGACACAAACCCATTTAACTAACGAGAGGTCATCAAGACTAAAACCATTTTATTTATTCTCAATTGATCCCATGCAATCTTCATAGAGAATATATATGATAATATTGTTTTTTTAATCATCAATTTTAATTAAATTGCAATCGGAAATATACGCAGTTAAAATTTACATAGAAATACAATAAAATGCATTAAAATACATTAAAATACATTTAACTAATTGAGAGCTTGATCTTAGACTATTTTTGATCATCATGTGTTTTTGTTGTGCCAGCGAATAAAATGTCTTGTTTCGTCATAATTAGGGCAACTAAGAAGGTACAGGAACGCTTAACCAGCATAATTTTGGTACTTCCTCCCCAAATTATAATAGTTATATGAATACTGTTATCTATACACCGTGCATCGCTTTAATATGAACCGTAGCTAAAAATTTCATGTCTTCTGCCTAATACTATATCGTCTGCTCTTTGTTATTAATTCAACCAGCATAGTTTTGGCTAAGCTATCACCTGACATGCTTGGCCCGCAAAAATACGAGCGGGTTCGCCGTTCGGGTAATGTGATATACAGGGCTCTACCCTCAGCGAGACTGGTTGCTCCTAGCCTGGACGTAACAGCACGAAACTTCATTCGTCACGTGACCCTGTGACGTCACGCACAGAACGAAGATCGCCGCATGAACCGCGCCACCTTGCGCCAATATAAAGCACGCACGGGATGAAAGGAACCTTGGATGGACTGCGCTGATGAATTATTTGCGGAACTCTGAAATCCCATCCATTTTTCATTAAGTCTGATATTGCGTATAACGCGTCGATGCGTTGGACTTTTTGCAGCGATGAGATCGGTAATGTTGCAGAGTAAGACTTAATTCGAAAAGATCAGGGCTTTAGCTGCATACGGCGTGTTCGCCTAGTCTACATGTATCTATAGCGAGCTAGAAAGTAAAAAAAACTGTCAGCTGTTGTTAATGAAGCGTCAGTGATAAGTGATTTTCATTTTTTATTTGAAAATTTATCGGACACGAGCATAACAAAAGCGTTCAAACAGATTTTAAAGCACAGTCGCGATCTGGTTGGATCACTCAATTAAGGCTTGCGTGCGCCATTTGAAACACAGAAAGCGATTGTAGAGCTCCTGCATAGACCTATAAAATATTTAGAATACATTATACATAAAAACAAAACAAAATTACTCGATGCAAGCATAATCTTGAAGAACAGAAAGCAAGCAAAACATGAAAAAGTGAGTGATTGTCAAAGTAGCAGGTCTGGTGATTGATCTGAACACGATCTCGGAGAGAATTAACACGCGCCTATTCAATAGCCAGTTGGACAGTAGACTTATGCAATCGTTATGATGCGAAACGCTGAGATTTAAAATCAATTCAGTTTTCGACTGATGTTGCGAAATAATTCTTTTTCTTTTTCTTTCCATGCTTGCCTTATTTACGACGCTATAAGACATGTTGCGTAATCCTCTCGCGCGCGTATTATTTGCGACTCGGATGAAATGCAAACAACAAAAAGTTATGGCCTTGCTGGGAGCGGTATACAAGGGGTTTCATTGTTCAATTAGTAGTATTGCTTAGGGGACCAAATAACCTGTAAGACGACTCTTGAAATCGGAGCTATTTTATAAAGAGAGCTAAAATACCAAATAGTGTACAAAAAGACCAAAAGTTGATCAAATGCCTGTCGACAGAAAATTTCTGAAAACGTTTAACTTTTAGCTTTGACTTTAACGTTCAAATCAACAAAAAACTTCATCGATTATTTTTATAACTCATAATAGTATCAGATATGTTTCAGCAGCCTACTGGGCCTAATGGTGCAAGCTCATTTTAAGCTACGTTTTTGTTGTTGTTAGTCACAAGCCCACTATTGTATTTAAATTTCTGCAATTGTCTTTTCGATCTGAGGTAGAAACCAAAATCCGCTCAAAAACCGATAGCCGGCAACATGCGCAGCTGCGGTTTGATACAGTAACTGGGGGGGGGGGGGGGGAAGGTTAAGTGTAGGAAGCATTGCGTCTATAGTGATGTTACGACGAAAATTGAATTTCTGCGTCAAGAAAGCGTCAAGGGTAACAAGATCAGTCTTAGGCGAGAAGGACGCAAATCGCTACAAAATGGAAGTACTTAAGGTACTTACTGAGGTACCGCTGAGGTACTTACTGAGGTTGAAGTACTATCGGTACTCAACCAACTATGTTGTCGAAAATATGGTGGTGGAAGAAGAGAGTTACAGTCAAATCAAATCAAATCAAACAGCGTTAGAGAGTATACCTAACAGTTCGTATTAGTTCATCTATTTGATTAGCAGATTTGACTTGGAGTTCAGTTCAGATCTCGTAGTTTCAGTTAGCCTACAGTTCAGTACTGTTACAGTTCGGTACTGTTACAGTTCGGTACAGTTACAGTTCGGTACTGTTACAGTTCGGTACTGTTACAGTTCGGTACAGTTACAGTTCGGTACTGTTACAGTTCGGTACTGTTACAGTTCGGTACTGTTACAGTTCGGTACTGTTACAGTTCGGTACTGTTACAGTTCGGTACTGTTACAGTTCGGTACTGTTACAGTTCGGTACTGTTACAGTTCGGTACTGTTACAGTTCGGT